>CAEGAE010031169.1:0-32055 GCA_903067095.1 Girardinus metallicus | reverse complement strand
TATATATATATGTGAGTGTGTGTATGTTTTTTGGTGGCCAAATTTTTTAAATATCTAAGTAATATAAGAATTTACATTCTTAAATTATTTGCAACAATTCATTTAGCAATATCTTGACTAATAGAAATATAATAGCGTGATATTTTTGCTTTGTAATTTTCTTTTCAGTTCTTTTTAATTAGTTGAATCTGTAGTATGTTTTCCAGGATGCTTATATGAGGTACACAGACATCTAGAGCTGTTAGGCGTAACATTTAAAGAAAAAAAAAACAAAACACGAGGGTCTTCAGCTTGTGTTTTAATAGTCAAAGGTCAGGAACAAGTGGGATGTTGTAGCTGAGAAAAAGGCCACGGCCTCTTTGAAAACACTGGTAAAAAAATGTTTTGTAAACAGCTAGAATATTTCAGGTCTTTCTACTGGATATTTTGTAAATTGAACTTATTTTTAGAAGAAATCATTGCACAATGAGAATTAAAATGGAAAGATTATCACGCAATAACCTAAACGAACGTGTTGTGGCACATACTTAAACAGAAGGTCACACCACTTCTGCAATGTCAGCATACATGTTAATGTGACATTTAACGGAGACCACACAGCTGGGTGTCTTTCTTTTTATGTCTCTAAATTATAGGAAAGGTTACTTACTGAATGCATTGTGTCAGAGGCATTACATCACCTGGGCAACATTTGCAAGCTTCAATTCAGGTTTTTGTTCAAAATTGTTATGGTTTTTGTATTTGTGTGGATTCCTGAGTAGAATGCTTTCATGCAAGCATGAAAAGAAAATGTGGATCTGGTGACTGACTCTCTCCCTCTTCCTCCATCTCCTCAGCCTCTCTTCCCTCACACCTGCAACCAGTTAAATCATCAGCCCAGTTCTATTGTTCCAGCATTCACTCTCTCAGCATTTAATCACACGTCTTTCATTCACTCTTCTCTGGTTCCTTCAGTTACTTTCCTGATCTACTCCGTTCCCCTCATGTCTCCTTATGTTAAATAGTTATTGGTTCCTTGGATTATGGTTTGCATTCTGTCCGGCTCTCTGTGGATTTTTTGTAAGTTTGTTGTTCATCATTTTTCACTAAATACCTTCTCATCATATACTCCACTTCTTCGCCGTTCTGCATTTGGGTTTTCCATCAACCCAAATTTAGAACATTAATATATTCTAAAATAAAACCATACATATATTTGCATTAACCTCCAACAATACATTTTACTCCTTCATATAGTCAAAAAAAGAAACAATTTAAAGAGTGCACTGAACAATGTCTTTATCTCCTCAGCATTGTATTTTTCTTCCAGTATATCAGCAGCAAACTTAAACTCGGGTAGTTTTGTATCTGTGACAGAGCCTTAATAGTTTATGACAGAGAGTGTGATTTCTTCAAAGCCATTTATGTGGCTGGGGTCTCTTTAGAGCTAAAGACAGGATGCAGTAAGTACTGCCTCTGCAGACCTTGCGGTCCCAGTCACCTTCTGGTTGACTGCGATCATTTCTGATAGCCTCTGTTCGTTTTCTGGCCTCTGACCAGCACATGTTACACTCAAATCTTTAGATAGACATCAAAATGGATTATCTTCAAAACAGTGAATGGAGTGTTGAATGAAAGAAGCCAGAGTGAAAATAGAAACAAACTCCTGCACCAGGTTTTCTGATCTGTGCTGCGTGATGTTACAAAATGTGGGACATTAACATCAAGACAATAATGTCTAATTATTCAGGTGCTGGACTCTAAGCTTCCCAGAATAAATTCCGTATATTAGAAATGTATGGCTCTTATGCTAATGAACAAAAACCTTCAAAGTTTACAACTTTCCAACAAAGTCAATCAAGTTTCTCTCTGTTTTTATTTTAGTCAATATCTTTCAAATGCTCTCAATTCTTCTTCAAATTACGTGGACAAAAACATAGTAAATCCTCTCTAGTCTTCCCAGTTATATTCCTATTGCATGGTAAATATGGCCTTAATGACTCCACAGCAGGAGGCTTGGTTGTTTAATGAGCAGGCTCTTCTCCTCTATCGCGATCAAATGAGAACTTAATTTGATTTTCCCTCTTGACCTCTATTCCTCTCTGAAAACAAAGCCCAGGGGATTTATTAAAGATTGGTGCGGCAGTTGTGCATTTCACACGTGTGTAAAGACAGGAAGAATGATATGCCCTTGAAAACAGAAGGTATGCCAAACTTTTGCCAACATCTACCTTCTTTAAACAACTATTGCAATTTGTAATACCTTTGCAATTATGCGGAAACATGATGTAAATGCAAAATTCACAAACAGCTCAGATAAGCTTTTACCAATGGAGTAACAACCAAATTTTTCTGAGGTGAATTTCTACAATCATTTCTTAAGTGACTAGTTCTTTAATTGCCAGTGTTGCTTTTCAAGCTGTGAAAACACTGGACTCTTTAGAGGTGATTTCTGTGTGCTGTTTTCATCACAGAGAATAACTGCTTGCACAGGTACTTCTAAACATGCAGAGCATGCATCTTGGAGGCAGATTCAGGACATTCTCACAGGGATGAAAAGGGGGGAAATGGCATAGGACCCCGGGACTCATTCTTTGCCCTCTCTGGGTGTGTTGTTGTACTGCAGTTCTGTAAGCTCAGGCTGGTTGGTTCCAGGTGCTTTCTCCACGTCAAAAGCAAATGGTTTATAAAACGGTTCCAGGCTATTTTTGTTGGGTTTCAAAGTCAGCAAATGCCATGTGAACTCATTGTACAAAATATGCACTTGGGAACACAGCAGGGCTGACTTGGCAATGAAGAATGTTTCCTAGTTGAATCTGACTCTCCCGTACATACAGCTTGTGCATTCTTGCCTTGAGCGATGAGGTGCGGTGCTGTTGCATTATTGGGATATGTAGCATAATTGTTATACACTGGTGGGCCACATATAATAAAAACACAAAATTATAATGAGGGTCGATTGTATAAAGGGTCACCTGCATGCTACACTTGAAACTGACAATCTAACATTGTAGATGGTACAATGTTAGATTGCAGCCATATGGCTACATAGCTTTGCTTTTTAAACAACAGAGCTCAGAAGATCCTCTTGATTTGTCTCTTCAGCGTCTGATGAAAAAACATTTCTAATCTGATCGTCAGAGTTCAGGGCAAGTTGAGGGTCTGTTTTGAGAATTCATAGACGTTAGCCCTCATTTTTCTACCATTATTACATTTAGGTCAGCTGAAGGAGAGAAACAAAATCCTGTCATGACACCTTCATTCATTCATCAGCCCAGTGGTAGATGCACAAGATGGAACCACTCAAATTGTTGGTGTTAATTAGAAGCTCCTCCTGACCTGCCTGAGGACTAAAATAAACTCAGGGGGGAAGGTGCAGGAAAATGTCAGATAGGAATAAATATTGCCATACCTTCTAAGCAGGATGCAAAATAACCAAGAAAGTTCTTCAGCAATTACACTTCCAGGACGTGTACAGTGTCGTGACAAGGAAAAATTAGAATAGTAGAGGAAAAGGGCAGTAAGGAAAAGAGGATACTAAATAGAGGCCAACCACAGAATGTTTCAAAAGTAATTTATTTTTTTTAAAAAGTGTGTTTCTGTGTGTACATGCTATCCTTCAGGAGATTAAATGAAGCTAAGCAGGTGATTTTAATGTTTGGACCATTTGGTAAAAGTTAGCTCTAACATGAATATTTTCCTTTTTCTCAAACATTGTTATCACTGATAGCATAAAAAAATCATTGGTCACATTATCAGGACACTAACTTTTGTTTTAATGCATTCAGTCATTATAGCATCTTTTCACCTAAATGTAAAATGTCAATTTGCTGGTTGCAGAAGAGTAAATGTCAGGAAATTACGAGTATTGTGAGTTTCATCTGCGGATTTCTGCACAAAATAAATGTCAAGTAGGGTGATCAAACAGTTTTGAAATTCTGTTGAACTAAATTATCTTTTCAGAAGCCTCTCTCACAGCTCCATCAGACTAGTGGCAGCAGGAATCAGCAAACATCTGGTGAGCTTATTGTGAACTACCTCCTTAGTTCCCTGCTCCTAAGAACGGCTGTAAGCTGCGAAATGGTGTAGCATTGTTGTGATAACTTGCTTAAGGTGCAGTGTTGGAAAAGTAACTTCTTAAAGAGGCTGCCCATTTAACTTTTTTTTCTTTTAAGCTGTACAACTGAGACATTTGTCCACATTAGTAAAATAAGGTGGGAATGAAATGAGGCAGCAAAGTTCGCTTAAACCTCCGTCCTCCTGCTGACGGTTCAGAAGAGCCAATAAATGAAGACTCGTTTAGTCACTGAACGCAGCATCCTAGAGTTTTTCTTTTCTGTGGCTTTGTGCGTTCGTGCTATCCTACAGGGGATTAAGTGATACACACGGACAGATTACCGATCGGATCAGTCAAACTCGGTGGGTGTTTTGGCGCTCCTGTTGGTTGGTGAGAACCGCCAATAGGTTTGTAAGTGTCCGTGGCCTTAGAGGCGGCCACGCAACGTTCATTACGCTCTGCCTCTTGCCCGTGCCCCCTGCTGTCCTGCTCAGTGTGCCGCTCATGTAGAGAGAGCGCACAGCGCATCCCAGCCAGTCCTCCTCCTCTTCGCTCTCATTCATGCCAGGATGGATTTGCCCCGCTAAGAGCGCACAAGTCCACTTCAGCAGCTGGCAAGTTTGAGTGAGAACCAGAGCAGACCTGTACTCTATCTCAGACGTTTCATTTTTGTCTTCTCTTTAATGTCGGAGTCGTAAAATTAAGAAAATGATAGCAGCCCGACTATATCCACGGGCTGTCCTCCTGCTCTGCTTCATCTCTTCCGCCGCCTGCAATACGTTCGCGTTCACCGAGGAGCCCTTCGACAGAGCCGTGAAGGCGGACAGCTACTGCAGTCGGGTTTTACGGGCTCAGAGCAATCGGAAGGAGACCAACAACGAGTTTCAGCTCCAGGTTGAGGGGGAGCCTGAGCGGTACCAGCCGGGCAGCACATACAGAGGTGGGTGATCTACGAAGAAGAACTCCGTCTGCAAAACTTGAAACAAGTTCACTTGCGACTTAGTTCCCGTGTGTAGCAAGATGCTGTTTCACATATAAGTCGGCACGAAACGTATACGGTTGCATCGACTTCGGTTGATTTATTTTAAATTTGCGCACTCTTAGTAGCAAATAAAATGATGTCGCTCCACAAACTCCTGTGCTTATGACAGTGACTTTAATACAACCCCCAGATCTGACATGTTCTGCTTGTTTTTTGTCTGCAGCCAAAGTGCACCATGCCATCTGCTCTGTGACCCTTGGGGCTAAAGCCATTCAGAAAAACATATCATAAGTGATCATTTCCGTAGCTTTTAATTCTGAGAACATCTGAACTGTAAAAAGATGCGTCATGTAAATCGCCGCCTACTATGAAAATTACTAAGTGTCCTTAATATATTTCTTGTAGGTGACAGCTAAATGGACAGGAATCTTACCCCTGATTCAAAATACACAAAGAATTTGTCATGAAGGCTTTGCAGAGCTGCCAGTCTGCTTGTAACAATCTTTTTTGTAAAGTTGTTAACTTACCAAAATAAAGTAAATCTGAATCTCCAGATAATGGAGATGTATTTTTCTGTAGTCTTAGAAGATAGGTTGTTGATAGAGCCCACCGTCGATGTTTGGATTCAAGACTGTAGTTTACCCTAATTCTCCGTAAATTGATGGTTGCTGTTACTCTTGTTTTTTTCTCATCAAGTGAGTCTGACTGCAACCAGCCCATCTTACTTTAGAGGATTTACCCTCATTGCCCTGAAGGAAGGTGCAGAAGGAGACAAGGATGAAGACTATGCTGGGAATTTCCAGGTATGGAATAAGCTGTAATAGAGACGTAGATAGACAGTACTAAAAAAAAAAGAGAATCTAGTTAAAATATATTGTACAAATAAAGGATGATAATGTACTCTGTGACCTGTCCAGGATGTACCCGCCTCTCGCCAAGGAACGTTAGCTGGAGATAGGCACCAGCACCTCCCGACCCCACTAGGGACAAGAGTGTTAGAAAATGGATGGATGGATGGATGGATATTACATTTACTGTCAGTGGCTGAAAATGCTACCCACATGTTGGAACTGAAAATTGCACCATCTTTCATCTGCGCTCCAAAGCAAGCACTGTGTTTGACTTCAGTTGTCTTGCTTTTAAATTGTTTGATCTGGATGGTTCCACCTCACATGTTGCAACAGGCTAGATTTAGAATATGAGAAGAGCCAACCGTCACCTGGCTCTTCTCATAGTCCAGGCCTGTTGGCCTTGACACGTTTAAAGTCTAATAAATCGTTTTCTTTCATATGTGATGATGTATTGGGGGTAGTGTACAATTAGAACTGTTCACAGTATAATTAGAGTTTTATGAAACCAGGTTCAGCCTGAGTAATAAATGGAAGAGGCAGGGATCAGAGAGAGGCCAGAAGTTCAAAAAGAAGAAAAAAATGAGAAGAGAACTGGTGCCGCCACGGTATGCTAATCTGTTGATGGACAAATGCGTGGGGCTTTTGTAATTATAATGCAGTGCAAGATGTGGTGTGTGGTGTAGAAAATATCTTCTTGCTGCTTGTGTATAATTATGTGAGAGATAAAATTGCTAAGGTAGTCAATTTCATTTCAAATATAAGCTTATTTGGCCAGAGTGCTCATCTCCAACATTAAAATTTGATAACTGACAGATGAGTTTGCTAAAAATGACTTATTCCTCGAATTTATTACACTGGCCCAGTGTTGCAATACCAAAGGCCGAGATCAAGGTTTTGGAGTGGTTATCCATCCATCAGGTGGTTGTTAATCAATCCTTAGAACCTTCTGATTCCAGCGTGATCATTAGGTAGATACAAAAATTTATATAAAGATGTTATTTTCAAGGGTTTGATAAGAACTGAGTTAGTATTTTAGGTTGCATCATTCTACTAGACATAAAGCAAAAAAAAAAAAAAAAAAAATCTAATTTACAATCTAGTATACCTCTACGTAGAACTATAATTTATATTTTAGGGCTGTACAACATCAGAAAAATGCAATTGCACTGTTATTGATTAATATTGTAATTATGGTACTGGTTGCGATTAACCACTGCTGTAAGCTTCAGCGTCTGTCACTTAAATCCCAGTTTATGAAATAACGTGAAAGTCCATACAATTAGCTTATGTTGTTGAATTCTAGAGTTTGAAGATATTGCACTTAAAATATATATACAAACTAGCAAAGAATGTTGTGGTTGTAATGTTGTTGGCATTCCAATGGGAACTGAGATTTTATTATTGTGCAGATAAATCAGTTTTTAAACAGATAAAAACCGATTGTTTTTATCAGTGGGGAAGTGGAGAAATCACACGTTGAAGCTTGTGGGGTTTTGACATTGTGAGCTGCTATCCTTTTAAAAAGAACCTGCAGTATAATTCATGTGGAAATTTGCACAGCAGTCCCCCAGTGGCTGTAGTAAAACTCACTGCTGTGTTGTGACATCTGTGAACTTTGACTTAAAGGAGAGAAGTATTTTATTTTTGTCTTATGTACACGTCATCTCTCGTTATTCAGTGCTAATGTTAGAAAATCTTGTTATTTTTATTTGCAACAGATTTCATGCTGTTTATATGCGGTGGAGGTTTTCTGCGTACATCTCCTTAATCTTATGTTGGTGTGTGATCAGAAACATTACGTTAAAAATGAGTAGATTTCTCTGCTGAAATCAGTCATACTGCTGCACACATGTTTGAGTGTGGAGCGTTGAGAAGGTGAGATGAAATAAGCAGATATGTGACCAAAGGTTTTTAGATGCAAGTATAAAAAAATAGTGCTGGGACCTGCTTTTGATTATACTCCTGCCAGGATTTTAGTAGCTGCGGCCCTCTTTCAAAGTAACCTGTCTTTTTTTCTGTCAATACAGGACAGAGCTTCAAAAATAAAATAAAAAACATATCTCTCTATCATCAGCTGGCCAATCAGTCTTTCATGTTTGACGTCCTTTATTCCTTACAAAAAAAGCACACAAATTCATTATTTTCAAAAGGAGTTGACTGGGGTTTAATTGTGGAAAGAAAGGAACGAAGAGAGACGCTTCAACAGAAGACGTCAAGGTTTCTTTAACATACAGCTCATTTGAAATCTGCTGGTGTGCACGATCCTAGCCATCTCTGAACAGCTCCTGACTTGATGAAAAGCACTTTTATTGAGCTCTCTGGGGAGGTCAGCTGCCACTGTGTGTGTCTGTGTGGTTTTTGGCAAGACTGTAAAGCAGCACGGAATGTTGGCGATGTCTGGTGAGACATTACTTCTCAGCAGGCTGACAAAATTGGACAAGAAGAGGAAAATTGTTTTGTGACTGCATAAAAGGATGACATTATTGACATGATCTGGCCTTAGTAGATTTGCCTCTTGGGTTGAAAGTCTGATTTTTGCTTCACCATAGTTGGTTTTTCGTATTAGTTTTGATAGTTTTGCTAAGGCTTGACCAGCAGCTACAGCAAAACTAAGAAGATTCTAAAACAGAACAATAAAAAAAGAGTCATGGGTCATTTTACAGCAAATTACTTGGCCCTTTGTGAAGATGGTGTTCAATGCATTTCCATAAGACTCCACTGGTTTTAACATATGTTGTGGCTCTACCAAACTGGGTGAGAATGCCTCTTTGAAACCATGGGAACACACAGAAGCAGGGGTGTAATCTGTTAGACCCAGACAGGCTAAATACACAGAACATGCATGGACACACACACTCACACAGCTCACAGACTGCTAAGCTTACTCTTCCTTTGACTTATTCTAACACAAACAGACACACGTCCACCAACTTTTGAAGGGAACTCGTTCATAACCTGGTACGGCAAAAGAAATTCTCCGCTGACAACTTTATGGAGTGAGAAAGTTCCTCATCTTTACTGCCCTGATGTCTCTTCCTATCAAACACATATATGGTTTCTGGGGAGTATTAGCTCACTGGCACAGATAATCTAGTTTTGTGTGCAGTTAAAATCAGCAAGAAATTCAACACATAAAGCGGTTGCCGTAGAAGAGAGACCATTGTGTATTTTGAAGCTTCTCTGCCTTGTGTGCAGATGTTTTTGTCTTGGCTGGGTGGTGCTTTTCTGTCATTGCCTTTCAGCTCTCATGTAAATAAAAAGCAAACTAACAAAAAATGATAAAAATATTTTTTTTTCAGGGGATCATGAAATCCTTGTGGTGATGCAATTTTAGATGATGCACTTTTTTGACCTGGGAAGGGAAGCTGATGTAAATCTAATGGTACTATTACTACAAACTGTACTGAGTTATCTCATGAAGTTGCCTATGCAACGACTAAAAGTAGAGTTTTCAAAATGGTTCCTGTACTCAAAGATTGTTATATGGTGAGGAGCTCATTCATCCTGAAGTGGCTTAGTTGGTGTTCTTGGACATCTGCTGCAACAGAAGCTCTTTGAAGAGGTTTTTAAGCATCTGGCTTGAAAACCTTTTAGATGTCTTCTTTATATTTTACTCAGAAGATAAAACTGATGGTATATATGTTGAAATATCTCACTATCCTGGGGCTGAACAAAAGCGAATGATTTAAGATTAGTGTAGTGATAGGGATGAACAATAGGTAGATTTTAAACTGTGAAGGATTAGATCATTTAGCATAGAAAACATGGCCTGTTCCATCCATTTCTATGTTTTATATCAAATTTAACAAGTTTTTAGCATTATCTGTGTTTTCTTAGTTTGTTAGCGGTCGTGCTTGTTAAACACCGCTGAAGCTGAGGGTGCAGGTCATTTTGCCCCTTTGCCGTGTCTCACCTTTATCATTTTTTTTTTATTTTTTATGTTGTATGTCATTCAAGGTATGTTTGGTACTGACCACCTGTCAATAAATACCTGCCATATCAGTGATTATGTTGACTCTCTCCTAATTTTTTGTATGACCATCTTGGTTTGACTTTTAAAAGCATGGGTTCCATTTTTCTTGTTAAGCCAGGAATCATTACAAACTAAGAGCACATTTGTAAGTGTGAAGTTCTAATATACCCGGAAGGAAGAAAATAAGTTTTTATTTCCTGCCAACTGCAAAACAAATTGGCCTCTTGGGCTAATGAAATGAAATAACATCCCATCTTTAAGTTGGGCCAGGGGGGATTTTGTTGATTTATGATAATGCCCGGGTTTTCATCGTTTTGAGGACCAATAAGCATCTTTAAAATGACCGGCGCGATGCCTGGAGTTACGGCAACTGAACATTGGGAAGAGGCAGCGGGAGTATTTATACAGGTGAGCGGATAGACTGAACATGGCGGGTGGCTGAGTAGTTGATGGTCCGTAAGTGTAGCTTTACGGACGAACCGCACAATAAATTTCAGATCCTGGTCTGAGCAAACGGGTGGCGAAGCGCATCGTCCATGGCTGGTAGATGAATTTCTGAGTGTGACAAGGTGCAGTAAATATCTCCTATTGCTCCCCTATGAGGGGCCGTTTAGGACGAAAACTATGTTTTATCTCTCACACACTACTAAAAACTAATACACACAAAAAAATATTTAAATTGCACATATATACTATTAAAATGTCATACATATACAATTTTTCTCTCACGCACACAAAAAATACTAAAATTGCGCATATACACTACAAAAATATCACACATGCATACAATTTTTTTCTCACACGTATACATAAAAGACTAAGATTGCACAATCTAATAAAATATAAACTCACCTTTTGTATGTGTGAGTTGTCACGGAAGAGGCGGGGCATCATTTGGAAATCAGATCGCGCATGCGTTGATACCACAGTGACGTCAGCTTCAAGTTTGATATAGCAGCTCCACAAGCGGCGTTTAGCTCAAGGTTAATCCGATTTATGAACGCTAATTTCGGCCAGCCTTTCTCTCCCGCTCCCTCCTCAAGCGCTCGGCAGATCACTTAGGTCTGTACTTCGGCGTTAGAGCCGGCTCTAACTCCGGCGTTAGCTCCGCTTCGTCCGGCGTTAGCTCCGCTTCGTCCGGCGTTAGCTCCGGTTCAGCCGGCGTTAGCTCCGGTTCAGCCGGCGTTAGCTCCGGTTCAGCCGGCGTTAGCTCCTCTTACTCCGGCGTTAGCTCCGCTTCGTCTGGCGTTAGCTCCGCTTCGTCCGGCGTTAGTTCCACTTCCTCCTCAAGCGCTCGGAGGTTCACTTATGGCTCTGACACCGGGGTAAGGCGTTAGAGCCGGAGTAAGTTAGCTCAAGGTTGATCCGATTTATGAATGCTAATTTCGGCCAGATGTTCCCTCCTCAAGCGCTAATTTCGGCCAGATGTTCCCTCCTAAGGAGGTTCACTTAGGGCTTATTCCGGTTCTAAGGCCGCTTACTCCGGCTCTAGCGCCGGAATAAGCCCTAAGGAAGGAGCAGTAGAGAACGACTGGCCGAAATTTGCGTTCAAAAATCGGATTAGCATTGAGGTAAAAGCAGCTAACACCGTGTAGCTCCAATATCCAACTTGAAGCTGACGTCACTGTGGTATCAACGCATGCGCGATCTGATCTCTAAATGATGCCCCGCCTCTTCCGTGACATCACTCTCACACATACAAAAGGTGAGTCTATATTTTATTAGTTTATATGTGCAATCTTAGTCTTTTATGTATGCATGTGAGAAAAATTGTATATGTGTGTGACATTTTAATAGTATATATGTACAATTTTAATATTTTGTGTGTGTTTGAATTAGTTTTTAGAAGTGTGTGAGAGACAAAACATAGATTTTGTCCTAAACGCCCCCGTCATACTCCCCCCTGGATTTACGTTCGTCTGTCCCCTGGTCTGTTTCCTCCTGTTCATTCGTTCATTCACCTCTAATCTGTACTCTGCCCCAGGTGACATTTCCTGTATTCTCAAACAGGTATGGGGCAAGGTGAGAGTTCATCTATTAAACTCACTGAAGATGAAAACATAAACTAAAAATTGGAGTATTGACATTTTTTATAAGCGTATTTGTGATCCTGTCTCTTTATTATTAAACTGAGTATAATTTCAGATTTTGTATAACTTTTCTTCAGGCTAACTTAGAAAGTGAGCCATTATTGTTACAGGTTAATTTTCTAAACTACAAAAGAGTAACAATTAGAGAAACTCAAATATGAAAAATTGGACTGATATTGATATCCGATAGTAACACCGGTGTTATGCCAGATTTACTAATATTTTATTTTATCAAATTTTTTATGCAATTACTCAATTAATCGTAAGAATAATCGATAGATTACTCGATTACTAAACTATTCGTTTACAACAGCCATAGTCGGTGGCTTTTTTCACAACTTATATAAACAGTGAGGAGTATCTGGTGCTACTTTCAAAGTTACAGTCAAAAATTAACAGCAATAAAGTCGTATTTTCACCATTTCATTCATACATTTAAAAATGTCACAGTTCCAAGCTAGTTATTAATTTAGAAGCAGATCAGATTCCAAATTAAGGAACTGATCTGTAAAGGGTTTGCACGTACAAAAACATGTTCAAAATTAATAGCATGCGCTAACTAACAAGCTGAATCCATTAAGCATATCTACCTTTATAATTGTGAAAAACATATTCTGATATCAGAAAGTTCAAAATATTGGGAGGAGGCTACACAAATGTAATGGCTTACCAATCAAAATGGCATTTATTAAGCATGAACCAGATTGTGGGTGCTGTTTTTGCATCTATATTTGGCAGGTGCAAACTGCCAAATATAGTTTGTATATTTGGCAATATTTCAGCTGTAAGGCCTTTGAGATTAAAAATCTTGAATATATGAATTGAAATTAATTAATTCCATGTGGAGCAAGCATATTATTGGGTTGTGGAAAATGAGTTGCACAGAAATCCTTGGTGTTTCAGCAAATTCTGTATCGGTTATTTGTATTTGTCATATGTTGGTTCATAGGAAAACCATCAGCATTATGTATGTATGTAAATTACAACAGGCAGGCAGGCAAAGTGTTTGTGGCTCAATAATATAGGTAGGTCTCGTGTGATGTCACACTTCCGGATCCGGGTAGTTGATAGCCATCTTGGTTGGTCATGTTGCTATGGTGATGCTATGAAAAATTAAACAAGCCACAATCTTAGAACACAATCTTACAACTATTACTCAATTACAATTTTTGAATTCTCTACCCACCTCTGTGTGATAACAAGATAAATATCAGGGATATTTACTGTAGTACTTACAGCCGAATTAGCAAAACTAGCTTAGCTAATGTAGCTTTTATCTGTTAGCTAAGCCAGACATGTAGCTTCCATTAATCTGCCAGTCACCAGAACCTTGTTATTCTCATGAAGAGTTTGTACGTCCTTTACCAAGCCGTTGAAACACTGATTGTGTGTCCGTCCGTGAATTTCAGGCTGCGAAGCTGCTCCATAAGTAGTGAACTACGTCATAGTCGGAAATCGGAGGCAGCTTGTCCACATTGTCTGACATGTTTCAATTATCTGTTTCATGCGGGTCGATCCCAACAGCAGCGATTTTGTTGATGTATATTTCTCTTGCACATTGGTCAAGAGAGTTAACATACTTTCTTTTTGTCGGTCGAGATCAACAACACTGGCTTGACTACCAAGATGGCGCGGATCATTTCTGGTTCATACTTGTAGGAACTGTATCCCACTTTCTAAGGCTTTTACAATAACAGCAGTGGATCCATCGGTGGCTCCGAAGAGGAACACGTGTACCTTCTATGGATAGAGAAACACCTAACGTAATACAAGATAGCACCCTAATAGTTTTATTTGCTGAATATAAGTCTTACTTGTCTGAAGAAGCACTTAAATGCAGGAATGATAAGGGGCACCCGTGTGAATCAGAAAGAGTACATTTGTATTCTTTTGTTACGTTGATACACAAAACCACTGTGTAATTTAGGGTCAAGGGATTTATTCAGCAAAAGTTGAATGGCTTTTTAAACTAAGACATAGTCCGTTTTGTCCCAGTGACAAAGGCAGACGTCACTCTTTGTGCATAAAGCGCCTGATTAGGATCAAAGTAAATTTTTTCCAGAATTGGCAGCTGGTGTTATTTACACCACAGTAAATGTGTAAGCTTGCATTCCAGGTCTTGTTTTTATCAGTCATAAACTGAGCTGGGAGTTGTTGCGTCCTGCTCTTTGTAAGTGTTGCTTTATAGTCATTGTTAAGATTTTTATGGCTGCATCGTACAAACTACTGGTTCCAAATGATGCAAGAGCCAGTTTCAATGCCTTTGACTTGAGACAAATGCTCTCAGTAGAGTTCTAAAACTCTTTACCAATCTGAAATGCACACGTAGCAGTTTTTCCACAAGGAGGATCAGATGTTTTTTATTACTCTGAGTTGCATCACCAACAAGGAATGCAAACCCAAATTTCAACGCTTGACTTCTGAAATTATTTTTGGCACTTAAAGATCTAAAATTAGATTTCAAAACTATCTATAGCCTTTCTCAATAATCTTTGTCACAATAGCATGAAGGACATTTTAAAATGAAACATAAGAACTGTTTATTTACACATTCTTTAATTGATGAAAAAAAAAACGCACCTGGTTACAAACGTTTGTATAAATTATCCACACATTTTGAAATGTACTTTGTAGAAGGACCTTCCAGTGTTTTTGAGGCATGTCTTTGAAAAATAGCTGAAGCAAACTTCTGTGAACATCAGTTGTCAAGGTTTGCAACTGCTTCTCAATTGGATTGAGGTCTGAACTTTGACTGAGCCATTCTAACATGGATATGCTTTGATGAATATGCTTTCATTCTGGTTGTGTAAGGTTCCTCTGCAGCTGAAGGGGGACCCTCAACCCTAGTTTAAGTCTTTTGCAGCTTCCAAAAGCTTCTCCTTAAGGATTCCCATTTATTCATCCATCTTCCACAACTTTGCTAAACTCCCTCAGCATGTTTGCTACAAGGTTAACGGCTTTATTTAACAATGGCTTTTTTGTTGCCACTTTTCAATAAAACGTGGATTTGTCCATTGCAAGACTAATGGTTACTATTTAGACATATTCTCTGCAGTTTATCTCAAATTACAGTGACCCTCTTGAGTGTTTCTCACAATAGAGAGACATAGTTATGCATGCGACGCTTTGCATTAGTATAAATCCCCATTGAAGTTTGTGCCTGCAACGTGTCAAAGACAGGGAAAGTCAATGTGGCAGGAAAAACTTGTAACTTCACATTTCCGGAGCTAAAAATAGAACATGACTAAATAATGAACAGATAAAAGAAGACTGTAAAGTCGTAATAAATGACCACAATGAGACTGAAGGTAGCAAAAAAAAAAAAGGTGTAGCCATAAATTAAAGAAAATCTTGCAGTCTTGATGTCAGATGATATTTATAGCAGAGTAATTGTATACCTCTGCAATAGAAATCCTGCGTCAAAGCCTTCTCCAGAGTTCAATGTGTCTCTAAGCTAAAACTGGGACATTCCCTGTTTTTGCCCCTTGACACAAAACGTAGTACTTTGTGAATGAAGCATCCGATTAGGACCAAAGTAAATTTTTCCCAGTCTTGGCACCTAGTAACTGTTTAACTCTGATTCCAGATCTTGCACCAGAGTCTATTTTATCTGCCATAAACTGAACTAGAAGTTGCTGCTTTCCGCTTTTTCTAAATTTTGTTGCATAATCGTCTTTAAGCTTTTTATGAAGGCAGCATTTGAACAACTTGGTTGTAGTATTTGGAACCACTTTCGATGCATTTTGGATCTTAACATGAAGGAAATCTCTCAATACTGTTCAGCCTTGTTTTACTACAAGGCTGGACAGATTTATTTTAGGATTCTGAGTTGCGTCACCAACTAGGAAACAAACATCACCATTGTAAACCCAAATTCCCAAGCTTGACCTTTTGAGCGCTTTCATCAATGGGTACCTTTTTAAACGCCTGTGCTATTTTTAGTTTGCTGTTTGGTCACCTGTGCTCTAAAAATAGATTTCAAACTATGCTGCTTTTCGCAGTTTGTAATGACATCATGGGTGCATTTCTCAGAGGCTATTAAAATACTTGGTTTGTCGTCCATTGACAAAAATGTCACGATTTACGACGCATAAGGGGAAACGTTCCTGTCTTGTAGTTTGAGTCAAAGGAAATGAGTGAAAGGTGAAGGCCTTTTTGAAATGCGATATGTTTTCTTTAACGTGTCATGACACCGGTTTTTGTTTTTAAGGCAAAGGTGCTCACACTTGAATGCAATGCTGAAAAGGTATTGACAGCTCCTGAACTTCCTTAAACTTTGACGTCTTGTAAGCACAAACTTTATTAAAACCCTTTAAAAGCAAATAATCATATGTTTTATTGAACTATTTTGCAAAGAAAACATCAGCTTGTTTTGGTCCTTGATAAGGGCGCTGATTGTTATCTGCAATATTTACGCATCCGCCTGCACCCAATCCCAGTAAGTATTACTGGGTCTATTGAGTTCAGTCTTCGTTAATTACGACCATCATAAAGGGCTACGTATCAGAACTTGTCTGGTACACTGAATTGTCTGTCTGAACTAGTGGTTTGTTTTGGTTTCAATGCTTGGGTTTTCCAACAGCCTGATTTGCATCGTTAGCTGTCGCTTTTTTCCAGCATTAAACTCTGATTAGCATTGTGTAGACAAACATAAACAAGCCTTTTTCAGCTTGTTTATGCCAAAAATGTCTGAAGGTGCTGATGTACGTTGCATCTACTTGATTCGTCCATCGGCCTTCCTTGGCTTATTAAGGTATATTTGGTGAACTGTTAAAATATGAGCATTTTTAGAGGGAATCTCAAGTATTTGAGGATTTCTGCTATTTATGGGCGGTTATGGTCTCTAACTCCTACAGATGCCGGACGGTTGCTGTATCCGTTTAGAGTACTTTACAATTGTTGGATTGGAAGTATGCTACGATCAATTTGTGGTTTCTTATTTATTTTTTGTATCTTAGTTGTCATATCTTTGAAAGTCGCTGTATAGCCATTCATGCATGTTTATCCACTATGGACTTCAGTTTGTTTTTGAGATATCTTACTCTGATATAGTTTGAGGAATTTTAATGTTAAGAAACAAAAGTTGGAGAGCGTAATGACGGCTGTTTTTCATTTCATAGCATTTCTCAGAGTATTGGGCTTGATATTCTTTCTCCTCTCAGAGGCGGGTATTGCAACACACTCAGATATCTCTGGGGAGTGCAAAGGTACAATAGTTGGCAGTCATGTAAAGATGAGATCAATGATTACCTCTTTAAAGGAGTGGTATTTTTTAAATAAAGTATTGGAAAAAAATTGGAACCATAAGCCACTTTCTAGACAATTAAAAGCTCGACTTTAACAACAAAATCATATTTACGTATTGTTGACCAATTTCTCAGTAGGACAAAGGTTTTACTCGGAGGTGTGCCGATCGATCGGCCACCGATCATAATCGGCCGATTTCCGTGAAAAAAGTGTATTATCGGTGATCGCCGATCACGGTGTCTTGTTGCCGATCACCTGTATCTCATTCGCAACCTGCGTGCGCAGCTCTTCTCCTCGTTCCTTCACACTGCGGAAGCGCGCAGCAGTAAATCCTGAGCTATGTGGCGTGGAACTATGACGCTGAGAGTGAACGGGGAAGTTTGCGTGTTGTGGCGGAAAATTACCTCGGGGGTGAAGCACGTCAAAATGCATCAACACAACGAATCTAATATGGCATTTAAAACACAAGCACTTGACGGAGTTTGGCTACATCGAGGCTCAATGCGGGAACAAAAGGACATCCGGAGCGGCCAGATAGCAGGTAAAGCAACGCACAGCTACCAATACTCACCCGGATTAGCATCACGGTCAGAAAGCTAAACAAATAACCTGAAAAATAGTTTAAGTCTTCGATCTGGCAGTGAAAGATGCTGGTACTATTCTCGTTGTTGACCTGCTGCTTCTGTTGGTAATATTTCACAGACGTAGCGCCGTTTCTGCTCCACCTGCAGTGACTCTCACACCGAACCTCTGCTTAAAGCTGCAGCACAAAACTTGAAAAAGAAGATATTTTAGATTTGTATTAAAACTTTCGCTGTCTTAATACAAGACAGATAATCTCTGAAAACTTAATCGATGCCTCCTCCTGTGTTCTGCAGAATTACTGGAGTCAGAACCAGCCAATCAGAACCAGCATTCATCAGCTGGCCAATCAGAACCAGCATTCATCAGCTGGCCAATCAGAACCAGCATTCATCAGCTAGCCAATCAGAACCAGCATTAATCAGCTGGCCATGCTATCAGGAAGGATTGTTTATTTTGGTGCAGCCTGCGTTTAACTTTGAATTAATGTCTCCTTTTTTACTTGACATTATTTGATATAGTCAGATTTATTTGACTCGTATAATTTATGGAACTGAGAGCCTCACTGTTAAATATTATTTTACTGATTGCAGGTTTTTAGTTGTCCTTTTGACTGAGTAGCTGCTGTATTGTGCCTGCAAGTATTTTGCATATTTTATGCCTAAATTAGGTGAATTTATTGCCAGATCAGTTTTTTATTTTGTCAGATCAAATGGTAGCATTTATACCTAAAGCAAAAAATTAGCAGTCAATCCAGGTGATCGGCAAAGATCGGTGATCGGCCTCATTGGTGATCGGTATCGGAATCGGCAGCAGAAAACCTGATCGGAGCATCCCTAGTTTTACTTGTTTTGAAAAGAGAAAAGTCGCTTCAAACCTCGTTCTACCAGATCAAGATTAGCAAATATAGTGTAGAAAGGCAGCATTAGATGTGCAATTCATTGTGTTTTTGCATGTTTCTCCTGTTGTTTGTTCTTGGAGATAAAAAAAAAAAAACATCTGGTTACAGTTGAGCAAACAACACAACTTTACCTTAGGAGGGTGTTTTATTTAGCTTTTGCCTTTAAACCATTTTTATTCTCTGGGTTTGCTTTACAAAAACAACCAAAGGAGTTAATCAGAAGATAATAGTCTAATACTATATGAGACTATTATCTGACAAAACTGAGGACAACATGGGGTGAATTTGCCATAATTTGCGAGGTCTGTTAGATGCGAGTCCCCAAGATCGACCCGATTAGGATCGTTGGGGACTTTCTGCATCAGCATTCACAGAAAAAAGGACTTTTTAAATTGCCACTCAGATCAAAAAAGGAAAAAAAAAGTTTTCTGCTTTTCCTGATAACCAACTTCCCCCTTCATGGTTTTATTGGGAGAATCACGTCTTACTTTATGGTATTTTTTTTTTTTCATTTTTTGTTGTACGCCCACTGTGGGAACCGAAAGAAAACGACAAAAATGACTGTTTGTACAAGGTCACTGATGTTAACATGCACTGTGCACATGAAAAAAAAAGGAAAATTCCACTCCTAGGAGTACCAGGAAGAAGATTAATGAGTGGCTATTTTTTGGGAAATGTTGGGGAAAAAAATGTGCCAAGGAGGCTGAATAATAGGGAGTGTGATGTATCCACAGTTTCGCTTTTCCCACATTTTATGTTACAGCCTCATTCCAAATTGTATTAGATTAATCTCGTTCCTTAAACTTCTACACATAAATACCCAATTACTACAATTTTGATTTTTTTTTTATGTTTTGCAAATTTAGTAAATGTTCAAAAAACAAGAATTCACATTTACATAAGTATTCACAGCCTTTGCTGATCAGTAGCTGCGTTTCCTTTAGCCGTAAATACAATTGTACTGCGAAAATGTAATTAGCATGCTAATTTTGAAATTAGCATGCTAATCCCTCCTCAGTGCTTTTGCAGAATTACAATGGAAACACTTTTCTTGCATCACACAAGTCACGTTAGCAGCCGGATATTACTACTGCTGGAAATGTTGAAGAAGACAACAGGAAGTAGTACTCACAGCATCTCACAGTTCATAAAAATGTGCGTGTCATTCGAATGTGTCGAATAGCGCTAATGTAAAATGGCCGACTACAATTTCCCCAAAATGGTGCATACGTAGCCCATGTAGGCGGGTTTGTGGCTCCAACACCTGAATAAGACGGCGACTCTGATGATGAACGCTCTGAATGGATGTAAACATTGACTTACCAATGTTTACATCCATCGCCACCGTGATTTTAACGACTTATCCCGTGAACACGCTTATTCAAGTGTAATTTTGATTGTGTTTCTTATTTAATCAAAACACCGTAGTCGTAAAATTGTGGGTTTTTTATTATATTTGCACCCATTTGTAATAGAAATCACAGCTAGTGACCACATAATTGTGGAATTTGACATTTTGAAAGTAAATTTGTTTAATAGTAACACAACAATTTTGAAAAAACTTGTTTTACGATGTGTTGAGGTGGGTTTTTTTTGTCAGTATCGGAATTTATTTATTTTTGCAAAACTACAATGGAAACACTTTTTTACATTACACGAGTCACATGATCAACAACCAGATGCTACTACTGGCAGAAACCACAAAGAAGACAACAGGAAGTAGTTGAAGGATTATGGCTCGTCATAATTTCTAGTGATTTATTGACACACATTGAGCGGGAGGCTAAAAGCTCAAATTCTAGTAGAAACTGGTTACAAAATAACTGGCAGCAGAAAAGACGTCACTTTTGACAAGACAGATTAGAGAAAGACCCACAACACAGAGACTCCACAGAACACAGAAACCTAAATAAAATCCTTACAGCAAGACATTTTCCCATGTAATAAGTGAAATAATCCACCAATGGAACCAGTACTTTTTCATCAGTACTAAGGAAATATTGGCCTAAAACAAGCTCCTCTGTCTTTCTAAAATGTTGCCTGTAAGTTAGTTTTATCTTATTTCAAGTGTGCTATGATATTTGCACAAGAAACTAGACCAAACATAGTTAATATTTTGTGTTTTTGCATTAGCATTGATTCACATTTCACTATCCTGGACTCCAAAGCTGCAGTGCAACACTCGTCCATGCAGTGAATTATTAGTTTCAGTTAATTATTCAGCTGATTTCCGCCAGATGAAATTTCCAGGCTTTCCGTCAATCATTTCCTGGTTTTATACTGAAGAATAGCACATGGTCTCACTTCACCCAGCCCACCTGGGAAGTCCCTCTGCTGGCTTCACCGACTATTTAAAGGAGGGATTCGCAGCACCTGCTGTGTAGGGATCGCTGAATTCCTTCAGACCTGTTGCGCCTCTGCAGCTTCGCTTGCACTCGACAGACTAAGACCAGCAGTGGCGTGAGAATGGAGAGCAACAAGGCGTGTCTCTTTGCAGCGCTGTGCGCCTTCCTCATTGTTTCCAGCTTCGTCTGCAGCTCAGATTCAGGTGAGTGAGTCGGATCTGTGGAAGCGCCAATGTGTTTGAGGTGAATATTTACAGAAAATGTGATTCATTAACGGTCGATTTTTCTGTTCGCAGCGAGCTGCTGCACGAGGTACACCAAAAAGAAGCTGTCCTGCCTTCAGGTGAAGAACTACAGCATTCAGACCATCCACGGCTCCTGTGACATCTATGCCATCATGTGAGTTTGGACGATGCTTTTTAAAAAATATATACATGTTATGTGAGTTTCTGGAGCTGCTAAAGAAAAAACAAAGAGTCTTTTTTTAATAATATACACAATTATGTGACAATTATTGCAGCTATTTTTGAAAATAGCTGCATTATTTGTAGTAATCATTTTCTGCACAATGCATGTTAGATACTGGGTCAGACATTAGACAGTAGACAATTTTTGGGGGTTAACCCACAGATCTATTTTTTTTTTCTTTTCCTTGATTTTATGAAAGCTTGCACTTTGTACTTTATAAGCAGTAACATTTTAGGATTTTTGTGTATGTAAGACAACACTCCTGTAGTTGAAAATTGTCAAATTATACTAATTTTTGAGGGGAACAACATTGATCTACTGACTTAGAGATGTATTAAACCAGGGATGTCCAAAATGTGGCGCGAGGGCCATTTGTGGCCTGTGAACTGATTTTGAACGGCCCACAATTCAAGAATTATACAAATTTGACTTTTTATTTTTATTTTTAATCGGGTCAAAATTATTCCACACAAATTAAAATCTTATTAGAAATATTGATTTATTTCCCAGGCTTTTTGTATCACATCTATCAAGCATTGATGCAGCCAGATCTACGATTAATGAATTTATTAAACTTTGCTATATGCATTTTAATAACAGTGACCTAAATCTTATTTTTATAGATTTCTACGAATTAACAAGAAATAAAATCGTCAGTCAAAAATTGGACTGCTTTTCTTTAAATGAAGCAAATTTACACATTCGTTTAAAAAAAAAAAAACTACTCGTTTAGTCTTAGTTTATTATTGAGCAGGAAAAAAAATCCCAGATAATTTTGGGATTATGACTAAAAGTTTGTACACCCCTGTATTAAACCTGCCATCATCAGTTGGTATCACCAGTTCAAACCCAATTGATTTATAATAACATGTATTAATTTGCATTAGTAAGATAATCTGTCTTTAGTGGATGGGGACCAAAATGGTTTCCAGCCCAGGGCCCACATCCATGTAAATCCGGCCCTGGTTAGATAGTAAAAATAGCTTCTTCAGATGTTAATTCCCAATAAAAATAAAATTAGTGATGAAAAAAGTCTTGTTAATCATCTACCTTGAGTTGGGTAGTAACTAGTTACATTTACTCAGATTTATTTTTCTTAAATTTACTTTTTGGAGTATTTTTGCTACTTTTACTTAAGTGAAATTTCTGGATTTTCTACCCACTGAATGAAAAACAAACATGTTTTTACCAAAAACTCACCAGACACAGACGCACACCTGCAGTTTTTGTTAAAGTAATTTTTTATTGAAATAATCTGATTTGGTAAAACTTTTTGCCTAATTTTGTTATTTTTTGTTACTTATATGAATTATTGTCATTTTGGTGTTTAAAACCGCAAAATTTCCACTTAACTTTGTATTTTGGTCGGTCTGATGATGTAATGTTTAAATATTAAATGACTGATAATTTGATCAGAACTTTACCCTTAGTCGAGTATAAATATGTTGAGGTAGTGCTGCTCTTAGTTTTTGGGAACTCTGCCACCCTCTGGATTTCAGGCTCACGCATGTTTGCTCTCGTCTTGCAGTTTCCATGTCAACGGGAGGTTTGTGTGCGCCGACCCGGCGAAGGCGTGGACCGGGAGGGCCGTGAAGTGCGTGGAGTGAGTATTTTAAACGTTCCTCTTCACCTGCTTCGTCTTTCGGCTCTCGCAGCCTCTTACTGATCAAATCTGTGTTGCTGTTTGCAGCGAGAGACGGAAGAAAGTTAATGAAGTCATGAAGAAACTAAACAATGACAACAAAACTCAATAACTTGGAGACAAAATGGCTGGAAAATAAGAGAAAATGTGTCTAAGGTTCTCTAAAAGTCTTGTTTTATGGTAACAGGGATTTAATGCTTTTCTGTGACCTTTGTTTTTTATATGTATATGTATATATATATATATATATATCTTCTGTTTTATAAACAGGAATGTGTAGTATTAATAATACTCCATCTATAGCTGGAACATGGTAATGGGAAAATAACCTCTATGTTTTCTTTTAACAATAAATTGAACTAACATAACTTTACATTTACAATGGTTGATGTAAATGTGCTGCAGAGAGGCCAACTTTTTAATTTTCTGTTTATTTAAATGCATGTAATTTGTGAGATTTTAAGATAAAAAATGTTAAATGGTGTTAAAATATGTATAAAGTAAGTAATAAAGCTGGAAAAACGTCACTCTGTATATTTGTATTTATTTGAGAGTTTCAAACATTTAACTATGGACATCTTTTTGGTTTTCTACACTTAAAATATTTTTTAAATATCTCAAATTCATACAAGATATAATATCTATAATTATCTATATTTTCCTATACAAAAAAGGAAGCAAAAATGGTTTTCACCAACATAAACAAAGACTGTAGGAAGTTTCTTCTGTGCACCAACAATTAAAGAACATACATACGAACATGTAAAACAAACATATCTAAAATGTTTAGCTTAGATGTGGATAACTACTTTTAAATAAAAAAAATTGATAAAAAAGTTTAAATTACTCCTCATCCAAAGAAAACAAAACTCGCGTTTCAATTTAAAAAGTCGCATTTTACAACAAAATTTAAATAACCGCTTCTTAATGTTTTTAAATGCTTCCACTTTTGATAGGTAAGTAAAAAATATATCTTTTGTCTGAAGTTTTAACTAAGTGTGTGAAATCACTAATCGTACATGCAACTATGATTGGGAAAAAGTCAATATTTTTATACTCACAAGCTAGATCCTCACATTTTCATGCAATTTACTCATCTGGCTGCAAAATGTGATGTATAAATAAAAGATTTTTTCCTCCTTTAGAAAGTGCAAAATCGCTCATCTACATTCACTTTCTGTGAGGAAATGAAAGTTATTTAAAGAGCTTAAGAGTTGGGACTTTTTCATCTAAATCAAAATGTGCCGAATGTTCAGTTTTCATAATTTTGCTTTCAGTCTGTGAATAATTTCTGTTTGTAAAAAAACTGCTGCAATTTTGTGTTTCTGCATTGCTGATTTATTTTACTTTAGTTTTTCCCGGATAATTTGTAAATAAGTAATAAGATATAATGCTTTAGTATATAGCGTGTGGTGAATTGCTTACACAAAATAATTAAGTTTGATTTTCTCAGTTTTGTTTTTATTAAAGATTACCAAAAGGCAAAAATATTTAGAAAATAATGTAATAACATCTAAAATGGAGAAAAACATGTGATCAAAACAGAAATAGAAACTGGATTTGACCAAACACAACTAAAAGTCTTTCAGGTAAACGCAGGTGAGATTTACTGGAAAATTAACTTTTGCTGGTATAAAATCATAAAAATAAAACATAGAACCTTAAAATGAGCATTACAGAAACCAGTATTTATCAAATCATGCTAAGGAAAAAGACAAAATCAAAGTAAAGTTTCCAGAGCTGTCCTACAATGTCTGAACTTTTAAAAACATGTTTTTCAACTCATACTACAATATCTTTTAGTTGATAGAGATAAAAAATAAATCCTCTGTTATTCATACGTTACAGAAAATAATTCCAGATCGTCCAGAAGGAAGTCATAAATTGCGCCCTTCCTTCTCATCAATACGTTTCTATCACAGTGAGCTGTAATTTCTCCTCATTTGGATCGTTTCCGGTCTGCAGAGCCTTCCTCAGGTTTTCCCAGAACACCTCTGGGTGGTCTGCGGCGCGCGGCCAGCTCAGGTAGGTCTGCTTCTTCAGCAGCTTCCTCATTCGGTGGAAAGGAGACAGCAGGTAGGTGGGAATGTCCTCCAGGAAGACCAGGATCAGCACATCCTTCTGCTCGTCAAAGAGACGGAAACTGAGAAGGCCAGAAGGAGAGAAAACATCTTAAGGAAAACAGTGATGATTTTAGGGTTGTTAAAATAATCTACATTTTGATATAATTAATACTGGGGCTGTACCTAGCACTCAAATGATTCGATTTAGCGCGCTGTGTTCTGGCTGGGAGATTATTTGTGTTGCGCACCGCTTTTATTTACACCTATGAGTTGTTGACAAATGCTAAATTCTAGCAGCATAACATCCACTTTCCAAGTTCAGTGCAGAGGGATTTCATTGATGATAATGTCCAGGTTTTTTGCATTTTTTCGGGGACCAATAAGCATTTTTAAAATGTTTGGTGCGATGCTTGGAGTACGGGAATCTTTCTCTTCCTGGAGCTGCTGCATGGTGGCGGCGAAGAGCGGCGCTTTTATACAGGTGGAGCAGAGCTTCATGCAGATACAGATAGAGCTGCTGTAGCTGATGATTAGCGAAAGAGTAGCTGTATGGACGAACAGGAAAATAAATTTCCTACCATTTCAGTCGCAACAAACGGGTGGCGGAACATACTGTGGTGGTGCATATATTTTTCTGTGTGCGACAAACCAAATTCAGTAATTCACATGGATATAAAAGCTCTAAATTACTGAGTAAAGTGAAAGTTCATCTGTTAAATTGACTGAAGATGAACTGTAGAATAGACATATTTTTATAACTGTGTTGATGAGCCAGCTGCTTTATTACTACATTGAATATATTTTCTGATTTTTGCATAATTTTGTCCCGATTAACTTAAAAAGTCAGCTATTTTTGTTACTGGTTAATTTTTTCAACTACATAAAAGTAATTGTTTGGGATGCACAAATATGAAAAATTGGGCCGATGTTGATATTAATACTGCTGTTATGGCAGTTCTTACCAATATTTTATTTCATGAGATTCTTTATTCGATTAATCGTCAGAATAATCGATAAATTACTTAGTTACTGAAATAATCACTAACAGCAGCCCTAATTGATGCTAAATGAAAACTAAAGTCATTATCTTTGAACCTAACGAGGAACGACCTAAAGTCTGGGTGTAGTGATGGACTTCATAGTTGCATAAAGACAATTCAAAATCAGCCTTTTGTCATCTAAAGAACATTTCCAGCATATAAAGGTGGTAAATACTATTAGACAGCGCTGTTCTCTTTTGCTTACCTGGCTGTCTGGACCTCCCTGGAGCACCACTCGCTCCTGAGATACCTGCGGCTGATCACACAGATCGTCTTCCTGCTGCTATAGATGGCATCTGTGATGTTGTCTATGATGGGCTTCCCTGCAGAGGAGAACAACAAACCGCAGAGGTTCAGCTAATATATAACAGCGACACCCTCTGGAGAACTAGTGACATTACGACACTCACTGATAAAAAGTATTTCTGGGAATTTCTAACAAACCGTGAATAATAGGTTGCTTGAATTGTTGTCAGTGATGTTGTGACACTTGTTGGCGTCTGACATGAGAGAGCAGAGGCTCATAGAGCTGCACTACTGGAAGATGGAGCTGTGGTAAAAAGAAATGAAGAACTAGACTAACAGCTAGAAGCTTTGGGTGCAGAAACAGCAGCTCTGGGGTCACGTGTTGAGAAAATAAAACCAAACCGAATCCAAAGATGCCTGTTTCAGACACATGGAAGGAAAGGTCTTTCTTGAACTGCAAAATATTTCAGCTTTGACTAAATAAGAAGCACTGATGGAGACGTCACACATGCGAGTCCGGAAACAGGATTTGAAACAACCAAAAGACATTTATAAGAATATTTAGGTGATGAAGATGAGATTGCTGTACATGTGACTAAAGTACACAATGAATTGGTGACACTCTTTACACCTATGCCAAAAAGGTGCCTCCTCTGATGTGAACACTAGTAAAAAGTATTAACATAATGTGAAGGTACAGAGACTCTTGCATAAGAAATTGTAATCCCCAGTCATTCTTGGAAAGGTTCCAAAGAGTTTGAACTATCATTAACTTTTTCAATTTGTGTTTATTTTGTTAGGTGGTCACAATGAAGAAAAATTGTTACAAGAGTTGTGGTCTTTGCCGTTTCCTATTTTGTTTTTGGTCAACCTGGACTTTCTCTTCTGAGTTTACTTTACTTCCTGTTTTTGTCCCTCTAATGTTGGCTTATCTTGAGCGATGTGATTGTACCGTTGCATATTTTGGGATCTCTGTACTCTGCACTCCTAATTAGTCTCCCCACTTGTCTCTTCTTATTTCACTCTCTGCTGTTGTGTCTTGTCATTTCTTCCTGCTCCTGCTTTCCAGTCTCTGTTTTTCAACTTGCTTCATGATCTTGTTGTATTCTAGATCTTTGACTTTGTTTTTGTACGTCTCTTTTTGAGTTATTTCATTTTTCACATATATCAAACCTGCCGCCTCCACGGCTTTGCCATTGGTACGCCTTGCAAAAATGTGATATGATGTCCATCATGCCATAGGAGAAAAGATTGTATACAGTGGGAAACATTTAAAACAGTCACCTATGTTCTTAGGAATGGACATCCCAGAAAAGTTAGACATTCAACCACAGGATGTGGGAAATTTGGGGTCTTTATGTCAAAGTACTCCTCAGACAGAGGAATACTTTCTATCAGGAAAGTCCAACAGCCAAAGTTTGGACTATACTGAAGATAACGGCTAGAAGTTACTAAAATAATCCCATCAACCATGTTAAAAAGCAAATATGTGATTTTGATGTTCCCAAACCAGACACTCTCTCCAGGAATACTCCTGTAAGCCCTGGACATGAGCTCGTCTTTGTCCCAAAAATGCAAATCCAGCTCTTCAAAGCACCCCCAGCAACCCGTACTTTTGCAAGACCCTCCACAGTATTCATTATGAGGGATACTTCATAAGCTTTCTCCAGATCCAGAAAATTCAGGTGGACTCCACCTAACTCCCATGACACTTCAGCAACTCTTCAAGTCTAAAGATCTGGTCACCTTTTCTACCATTGGAAGGAAAATTACAGTGTTCCCACCTGAATCTCAGAGTGTACAGATGGTCAAGGCCTTTTCTATTTGTAATGTAGTGGTACTTGCGGAAAAAAATACCGTTTGTGTGTCGAGGTAAGTGACGATCCAGTTTGAAGATATTTGGTACACATGGAGACCAGCAGTGGGTATGTAAATGGCAACTATGTTAAGAAGATCAAACGGTACGTGAATTTTACCGCATGCAAAGGATGCCTCATAGACACTCCAGGCTGCCACACCAGCAATTGGCAGAAGGTCCCAGTTTTGGTTTACCGATCAGATTTTGTGTTCAAGTAGCCCAATTACTCAACATATGGATTGCAAAGTATTGTCAAATACAAACCCAGTGAGTACACAAGTAAATTCTCAAATGTAAAATGTTAACATAGACAACAATAGGATTGCATAAGGTAGGTTTTATGTTCAAATACTGTCACATTCTAGCATCCGACCTCTTTAACATCTACTCTTCCTTTGTCCTGAGCAACTGAACCAGACAAACATTGAGTTTCATGCGAATGTAAAGACTTTTCAGTATGATGTAGGAAAGGTCTTACCTGGTTCAAAGTCTCGATGGTGCAGACAGAGCCTCCAGCCCTGCTCTCCTTCCAGTTTGGGTAACAGTTCACCAATCACCCAAGGCTCATCACTGGAGTTGTAGGAGATAAAGGCATCGTACTGATGAGGAGCTTGCTTATTTTTGTACTTTGAGTCAAAGAGCCAAGCCCAGAATAGGTAGTAGGCAATGTAAAGTTGGGACCTCAAGAAATGGTAGCTGAAGGACATAACCATAACAAAGAGAACCATGCATGTTGTGGACACAAAGCAGATGAAACCCTTATCCTGTAAGCAGGATGTGAAGTCGAAATCCAAGAGCTTTTTGCCTTTGAAGTCATCTGGATAGTTGCAAGAGTAGTTATATGCATCATTAACCTGTGTTTGTGTATTAGCTATTGTCCAGTTTAGGAACCAGGCATTGTCACAGTCACAGGAGAAACTAATATACGTAAAGTCGACACACAGGAGTGATGGAAGCGACTTGATTACATCTTCAGTGATAACTGAGTATTGGTTGTGTCTTCCCTCCAGGAACTCCAGCTTGGTCAGGTTGGCATCTATGAAGAAATCTAACGACTGAAGACCTGTTCGTTGTATGTAGAGGTTTTTAAGGTTTTGAATTGGGGCAAACAGTTCTGAAGACAGAGTCCCCAAATCATTTGACCCAAGATCAAGATTTTCGAGCTTTGGGGTGTATTTAAATGTGTCTTTAACAATGTAGATAATATGAATTCTTTTGGCATAGAAACTCAACAGGTTGTTTAAACCTTGCAGGAAATTTGCAGGCAGAAATGACTTTCCAGAAGAGTGCTGACCAATAATAGACAACTCCTCCAAATGGGACAGATTAGAAAATGGCGGCTGTATCAGAGGGTGACTGTCAGTATATTTAATGTGATTAGAAGATAGATCCAATCTTCTTAGATTAATCAGAGCATTGAAAGCACCTGACTTTAAGGCCTGTCTTGTGATACTGTTTGTCTGCAAGCAGACATCCGTGAGATTTGTCAGTCCAACAAAACTGTCCTTTTGAAGGTCCTTTATTTGATTTTGATGTAACGATAAGTTCAAGAGAGATCCCAAGCCCCCAAATTCCTTTGGTGAAATTTTAGTAAGTTTATTTCCATTCAAATACAGACGTTTAAGGTTTGGAAGATGATTTTCAAAAGACCCATTTAAATGTGCTATCTGGTTAGATTGTAATCTGAGAACTTGGAGTCGTAGCAAATCCTTGAAAGTACATTTATTCAGAACTGAGATTGAGTTATTCTTCAAGCTTAGTTCCTTCAGCATTGTCTTATTGGAGAAATCTTGACATGTGATTGAGCGGATCATGTTGCTATCTAGATCAAGCTCAGAAAGATTTTGTAGATTCCTTATTGCGTTTGGAACAGATGAAAGTTTATTTCTATTCAGACCCAAAATCCTTAAATCTTTTAGCGACGTGAAGGCATTTTCTTGGATACTTTCTATATAATTATCTGCTAAATCTAACTCAGTCAGATGGACACACGATTTGAACAAATCTGAATGGATCATCTTGAGCTTATTGTGTCGAAAATGCAATTTGGACATTGTTGGGATGGAGCAGGAAATGTTGATTAGTTGACTTTGGTTGCTTTTCATGCTGTTCATCCGCAGAAAAGTGAGTGATGAGTTTACAGCTTTGAATAGTTCTTTCATATCATCAAGAGACATAATCAACCCAGTGATGTCAAGACTGGACACTGTGCTCAAGAAAGTATGGTTTTTCAGATTCCACCTCATTGGTTTGTTGCCGTAAGGATTGCCGATTTTCAGACAGGTGAGATTTTGGAAGACGTCCGCAGTGATCCTAAAGTCTTCCAAAGGATTAAAGGTCAAATCAAGTCTGCAAAGATTGAGTGAGTTGTTGGTAAGTTCCCATGAATGAAAGGTTTTTAAACCATTTCCTTTTAGCACCAGCTCTTGTAGCTGTGGCATATGCTGCAATAAGAGATGAACATCTGTGACCTGTTTCAGTTTGTTGTATGAAATATCTAAAACCTTTAGTTTCCTCAAAGACTGGAAAGATGTGGACGACACAACTTTTATCTGGTTATGATTAATTCGTAACTCGGTGAGGTTGCTCAACCCATCAAAAGTTCTTTCCTCTAGTTTAACAACTTTATTGCTGTTAAGATTTAACTTCTGGAGGGAAGTCAGAGTGGCAAAAGCAGCGCTTTCGATATGTAAAATCCTGTTGCGATTCATTTCCAAGTACACTAGAAGAGGTAAGGGTGTAAAATCTGAAGATCGTATTTTTGTCAACCTGTTTACAGAAAGGTCAAAGCCGGTAACGGTCGGAGGAATATCCTGAGGAATAGTAGTCAGTCGTCTCTGCACACATATAGCTATAGTCTTGCTCAGGCTGCAGCTCTTCAGTGAAAATCCACTGCCAGGAACAGCAGAACAGGTCAGAAACATCAAGAGGAAAACCACGTTGCTTTTGGAACATCTTAAATGTCTTTTTGGTCCAGCTATGTCCTCTGATCCCATTTTGAAATCTTCATCAAATCCTGTTTTGTAAACAGCCTCTGGGTGAGTTTATCTGCATCCCTGAAAAGTCAGTAATCAGATGAGTGTATAAAATACAAACGTTTGCAACATTTTTAGAAGTTTTTTGTATTAAAATATAAATTTTCAGACACTTACTTTTGCTTTTAAGAAACGCTCACGTATCAGTGATCTTCACAAAACCATGTGGCAACTCATCGGCTGAAAAAGTCACTTCTGTCATTATTGAGTTAGTGTGAGAGAATCTAGTTAAGTTTAGAAACAGATCATCTTCCTGCGAATCACTGAGGAAGTGAAAGTTGCCTTCAACAGTAGAAGAAGGGTAATTTTGGTTGTTGCTCATTTAAGATCTGCTGCCCTGACAATGTTAGTGTTTTTAAGAAAACTACATATTTGTGTGGAACATGTAATTTAGAAACTGTTGCGTTTCTGTTTCCTGTTCCTTCTTCATTAGACAAAGATGGACAGAGTACCAAAAATAATGTCCTCAAGTAAGAATACTTAAATTTTTCTGACTCAAGTAAAAGTAATGACTCTAGAAAAAGTGAAAAAGTTTCTGTAACTAGGCAGAAAACTCAAGTATTGAGTAATTGATCATAACATCTGATTTAATATTTTACAATGATGTCATCAGACAGACAAACAGTAGGTGTACACACACACACACACACACACACACACACACACACACACACATACATATATATATATATATAT
>CAEGAE010031164.1:0-51214 GCA_903067095.1 Girardinus metallicus | reverse complement strand
ACGATGAAAATTCGGGCATTATCATAAATCAATAAAATCCCTCCTGGCCGAACTTAAAGATGGGACGTTATGCCGCTGAAACTTAGCTTTCGTCAACAACTCAGAGGCGACAGTGAGAGCGCTGTGCAACGCAAGTAATGTTCCTGCTGGAACCGGTGCGCTAAATAATAAAACATAAATTAACAAAGCTTCGAGGCAGGTAAATTTTCCTCGAGGAATTTTTAATAATGAGGTACTCGAATCAATCGAGGAATCGTTTCAGCCCTAGCCACAATTATTATTTCTCTCTAGTGTTGGGTAGGTTTCTTTAAAAATGTTACAAGTTACTAGTTAATAGTTTCAACTACTTTATCAAAGTAATGTCACTAATTTCATGAAGTTACATTTGAATAACTCTTTTAAGTTTGAATGAATCTTGGTGATTATATTTTAATGTTAAACCATAATCTCACTGCACAAATGGTTAAAATCAGGTACTCTGAGAGATTAAATCCTCTCACATTGGAAGGAAAAGAGCTTCTACCCTAATCTGATTCTGAAGTCATTATTAGATCAGTGTGTCATCATGGCATGAGGTCAACCTCAAGTCCCCACAGTGAGAACTCCAGGGGAGCGGAAAGGCAACAAACTTTGTTTACAAAACTTACAGAAGATAATTCAATTTAATACAATTTGTGATGATGGACAACTTCAGAGGTAGTTCTAATTACAAATTTGCTGTAATTAGTCACACATTCTTCGAGGTTTCAATTAAATAACACAACTGCATGTAACTAATTAGATGTGTATCACTGATAACTGATAACTGACTAGAAATTAAATTAAGAGAATTTGTCTTGTGACATTTTTATAGTATGCGTCACTTTGAAGCATTGCCATACAGCAGTGTGTGAACTGAGACTTATGGGATGGAAGTCACAGTATTCTGTTACGTCATGACCAGGTACATTACTCTTCCATAAACTACACATTTCATTGTGGGTCTTGATTTTCATGGTAAAGGTTCTGCTGACCATCTGGCAATGACAAAACTTTTTCAGATAGCTATTGGTCCAACAGTCAGACTGATTCTGATATACAGAAACTGCATCAGTCACACTGCAGAAACACTAATGGCTATATTTGACAGATTTTCAGTCCATGTGTGCTTCTGTGAAAACTAACCTGGCGGGACGTCTTGTATGACTCGCTTCCCCACGTCTGACTCTCCCGTATCTATGGTGTTGTTCTCTAGAAGAAACATCTTGCCTGCAAAGTCAAAAACACACCCAGCTCAGAACCTATTTAAAGCACATATGAACACTTTTAATGTAAAGCATATAGAGGCAGCTGTTCTGGTCCTTTCAAACTTCAGACATGTGGCTGGAAAAAGTGATCTACAAAGCCACACAGCATATTCAGCCCATCAGGGAAAGTGATTGTAAAAGTGTGATCACCCAGTTCTCATACAGAGTCTTTAAACTTTTAAGTGAACCAATAAAATTGCTTATTAGGAAATTAGTGTAATATGCTTGGATGTTTCATTTCTAGTCTTTTATTTTGACCAATTCAATTAAGATGTGAATTCTAATAATGACAGAGGAAAGACAGCAAAAGCGAATATGGTAACAATTATCCTTCTGCATAAAAAAGCTCACATTCCAAGTCTCTTTCATATTCAGTAGAACAAAACCGTTCCAAATGTATTTCAATTTAATCCAGTCCTTCTAATATACACTCACCTGCCCTTTATTAGGTACACTTTGCTGATATTAAGTTACCAGCCCCCCATGCTTCAGAACTGCCTTAATTCTGGCACATTTTTCAAAACTGTGCAAAAAATAGTGATTGGAGATTTGATCTTTATAGCATGGCATCTTGTCCTGCTGGAAGTAAGCTTCAGAAGATGGGTACAAATGGATGGACATAATCAACAGATGTCAAGTTGTGGTATTTTGTTTATTTTTTAGAGCTAATCTCGTATACCAAGAAAGTATCCTGGACACCCTTATGCCGCCAGCAATTGATACAAAGCAGAACTGAGCCACGTTTTTATGTTTATGCCAAATTCTGGGCCTACTGTCTGAATGTCTCATCTGAACTGAGATTCATAGGACCATGAACCACTTTTTCAAACCGCTATTGTTACTTGTTTCTTATTTAACAGCAGTGGCCCCTGGTGTGGTCTTCTACCACGCTACCCCATCTGCTTTAAGGTTGTGCGTTCAGAAATGTTTCAATAACTTCTAACAGATGTTTCAATACCTTCTAACAGACCTGGACTACTGTTGAGTTTGTGTTATTTTGAACCAGTCTGTCCAGTTCCTCACTGGATATTATCTAATTTCTGACCTGTGTTCTGTGAACCTGAGTAGATATACTTTTAACATGTGACAATTAGGGAAGTTTTTGTCCCCATTCTGATGCTCCCTTCGAATGCCTGCAAGTTATCTTCACCACTTCTAGACATTAAAACGCATTTAATTACTAAATGCGATTCACTTCTTTGTTGTTTTTGTTAACATCTAATCAAACAGGCGAAGCTAATAGATGTATAATATGCTAATAAATGTATAATAAAGTCATATTGTCACATTTGGATTCAAGTATCTAAAGTCAAACTGAGTGCTGATTATCATTCAAAACAATCAAAATCATCTGATTTTATAATGGCAACTGGTGTAAAATGGCCCCAGCAATTACATTCTGTAATTGACAGCAATCCCTCCTCCTGAGTAAACATGTGGCGACTGTGGAGAGAAACCATTCCTTTTTAACTGGAACAATTAAACACATTGATCTGGCTCAAAAGATCACAGCTGTTCCATCATTACTAATTAAAAATTAGTAAAATTACAACACAACAGGCAGATGTTTTTCCAAGTAAATCTCTGCTGAAATATTTTTTTTAGTTGATGTCAAAGGTTTTGTCTTTTATATAGGTCAAATGAAAACGCTGATAAGTCTCCCTGTGTGAACAAAGAGGAAACCGTTTAAATTCAGCTGAACTCACCATTGTCTGTGGAGAGTACAAAGGTGTTGGGAGTTGTGTCTCTTCCTCCTCCTCCGTTTTCAAATGCTCCATAGCTCTCACTCTCCTGAAGCTGCCAGTTCAAACCGAACAAGTGCATAGCTGCAGAGGCGAAGCAAAACAAAAGGGTTAAGCAGAGGGAGGGCCAGACAGGACAGTGGAGGGTAATACAATCAAAGGCCAAAAGAGAAACAGAGAGATGAGTTGAAGAGAGGGAAAAAATGATTGCAAAGGGAAAACAGTGTAGAGAGGAAATGGAACGATAAGAACAAAAAGGGAGAAAAGTGATTCTGTACCCATCAGATCGAACAGAACCATCCACCCGCAAGGCCTATTTCCGTTCAATCACACACATCTCACTTCCAACTAGGATTCCCTTCTGCAGAACATTATGTATGATGAATTCTGCCGTCTGCTGATGTAGAGTCGACCCAGTGTGGCATTTAAGAAAAAGCACTAGCAGGGAGGGACTTTGTTGTTCTGCTATGCCTCATCAGTACAGGAGTATTAAACACTGAATTTCTATTTTCTCTTGTCTATGTTTACATGCTTTCATTCATACTATTAAGAAAGCTCAACATTACCAGTCTAATTCTATTGGACTGATAATGACAATAACCTTTAGAATGCAGAAATTGGACCTGCATGGGTTTATTTTTTCATAATAATTAGTTGACCTGCACAATGGACCCAGAAAAAAAAAAAAACTCTGGTCAAAGTTTCCACCACATATAGAGAAATATCAGTAATGTTATGAAATTTAAAGATGAGTCACTGGAGAGTCTCTGCCTCCCCTGTTCCTTCGGAAACACATTTGTTATCTCACTTTCTGTGCTGAAGTGCTAAGAAAAAAAAACTGTTATCAACTATTATCTGATCAGTTTGAAAAATGGTTTGTAATTTTTAATTCATCACTTGGTTTGCCTTTTTCTAGAAGTATTTTCCTTTATTTACAATCAAGGTGCAAAGAAAGTGACCTTCTTTTAGTTTTTTTTTTTTTTTTGCATAATCAAGAAATAAAGTGTAAGAAAAACAATTGGAGCTGAAAAGAAAAAAAGGTGCATTTTCCTTTTACTAGGTCTGTGTATGTTGTACAGAGTGCTGTCCAACTGAGACACCACTTTGTACAACCCATTTAGCCCAGTCTGAAAATACTGGGCTAAATAACTTTCTTTTAATATGTTGCATATTTTTAGTGCATCCTGTGTTGACCTTGAACCACCCCCTTCTGGCCACAACCTCACATGATGAACAGAGTCGCTTGTTTCTTTTTCTGTTTCACTCTATGCAATCCATGTTACCTTTCTGCTCTTTGTAAGCTTTATCACTATTCTTCAAAGGACATACCCTGAAAAGGTTGGAACGATAATTAAGTTTTAGACAGTGTCAATTTATCTTAGAAGTTAATTGCTCCATGTGCACTAAGAGAATTGCTCTGCTCAAAGGTAGCCGTATTGCACACAACCAACCAACTTACTGAGGCGTTTGCTGAAATCACTGAAAGTAGCACTGTTGTACACAGCATTGCAACAGATGGTTCTAATATAAAGCAATAATAATGGCTGAAAATAACTGTGTCTCCCATTCAGGCAAGACTAAATGAGACAGAAACACAGGTTGTCCATCTGGAAGATACTTCCCACTGAGTTCCCCTGATGTGCAGTTGAAAAGCAAATGAGTGCAAGAGATGTGCAATGGCATCCCTGTTCTTGAAAATAAAAAGAACTAATGTGAGACTGACAGGCCTGACGAAAACCATCACACTGACGGGACACGACTGAACACTACACAAAAGATTTGAAAGGAGGGGTTAAATATGCAAGGGCTGTTAAGAATAAAGTGACACCTATTGGCTACTAATTGTGTTTGTTTCAAGGTACCAGCTCTGTTTTTCTCAGGTCCTAGAAAAGAAGGCTGCTTTCATTTCAGAGAGGTGCCAAGTGCAAGAATGCAGTGTGTAATTCAGCACATACTGACTTACAGTAGCTGGCAAAAACTACTCTCTGATGCTAAAGCCGTTGTTACACTGCATCCTTTTTTGCTACTTCTATTTTTCTGGAGTTGTAAAAAGTGTGTTGCATAGGTGTAAATGTGAGGAAATGAAGGTATACAGATAAAGCATGCTGGGCAAAGTGCACAATAACTTTGCCTGTTTTTAAAGCAGCGAATGCAATTTGAAAAGCAGGACATAAACTTTGGGGATCAGTGATCAGGTGAATGGTTCATGTTGAAAACAACAATCCTTTATTTCCACAATCTCTGCATGCTGTGTAAGCAGACAAGACCTGTGATCTCGAAGGTTTGACTTGTATGATGTGAAAAGACCGAGTGATCCTTAATGTGGGGGTTTGTGTTTGCATGTTTACTGGAAACATGATCTGAAAAAAGATAAATCATACACACCATGACACCATGTCTGATTAAAAAGTAATTAACTGTATCAATCATTTCCTATAGTGTAGGCCTTGAATGTTAACATAAACATTTGTTTTTTTTTAAATATCAAGCTGGTGTACAGAATCAGCTCAGTCACAGCAGCATCGGCTCTTCCTTACAGAGACAGGGTGCCTCGCTGGCTGCTCTGAGGTACTCCAACTTCACATATATATTCTGACTTTTTTCTTGAACAGGACAGAAACGTGAAGCAAAAGCAACTCAGTTTGGCTTTGATCACGGGGTGTTGAAAGGGCAGCCGATTCCACATGAGAACATTAGCAAAGAAAGTAACCGTTGTGAATCCTCAGTGTCATTCCACATTCACTTTTTCCCCTCATTGCACTAAAGTCCTGCAGCTCCAGGTAGCTTTAACCCTTTGCAGGTGAGGGCAGGAGCAGAGAGCCATGGGAGAGTGTTTGGTAATAAACAGGGAGTTGTGTGTGTATGCGTGCGTGTAGGCGTGTGTGTTTGTTTGAGAGGGAGGAAATAAGAGGATTACTGGCCAAGGTAACTGTCATACTAGGTTGTAACCAATGGAGTCCTTTTTTTAAAGCACATTTTCAGATTCAATGACTGTTTAGTTAAATTCACATAAGGATTCAAATGAATAAATGACCAACAAGTTCATGAATGGTCCCAGTAAATTAAAAAAAAATTTGAATATGTTGCCATTTGTTTTTAATGGATGAACGAATAAATGAATGAATGAACAAACAAATCATTTGTAATAGCTGTCACTGCCCGTCATCATTAGAAAAAGTGCCAATTATCTCTCCTTTAAGCATGGTTGGTCAGTAATCACACAACCTTTCTTACCTTTTAGGAACTTCCTGTTTTAGTTACTTTTACTTTGTCATGACAGATATAATTTAGTAAACTGTTAAAAAAAACAGTAGCACTTTGATGTAGGTATCTTTAAATGGGTATAGTAGGGATGGGCTTTTATCATATCGTTTACCATTTATCTTGAAACATTTCTTGGCATGAGAATTTTGTTTAATCGTTGCTAATGTAAAAAAATGGACTAAAATGTTATTTGTATTCTTGTCCACAAGAGCATCAATATAGAATACTAACTTTGAAAATATGATTAAATAAAGTCTTCGTGTGCAGTTTAGTTATATAGACCACAAGTTTTTATGTATGCGAAGAAACTTTTGTCACATAGAAACATTTTTCAAGGGTGGATGGATGGATGGGTTGGTAATTTATTATCTGAAATTATTTGATGATTTATTAAACGTCCAATTTGGTCCATTTTCAACATGAAACAGCTGTTTACTGTTGAGAAAGAACAAATTAATTGAATAAGCCAGGTATTCAGAGTAAAGGGGACATATGAACTCAAATACACCTTTTACAGAGGCCTCTGGGAAGACACACACATATACACACCCCATCACACACTGCATAAACCACAGACAAACGCAGCTATGAAAAACATGAATCAAATGTTGTCATTATGTCAATTTGCCTCGACCAGAGGCTCTGCCTTTTTTTTTAGTCTTTCTTTTTTTTCTCCCTCTTCATGTGTGTGCGTGCATGTGGATGCGTGTGTTTTTGAGCTGAATGCATGTGCCAATCAAAATGTCCACCCCCCCCTCAAGAGCATAACTTGTTCTTTGTGTTTGTGTTCATGTGTGTGGTTTTAAATCTCTCACCTGTTCTCTTGTGTCTCTGTAGTGTACGGATAACTGCATAAATCTGTTTTTACATGAGTGTGTTCACCAGTGTGTGAAACAGATATGTGTGTGTTGGTGTGTCAAGAGTGTGTGCATCTGTCAACCATAAAATCCCAGGAAAGCCTCAACAGATGCTTTCAATAGAAAAAAAAATAACAATGCTGCACGAGGGAGCCTAAAACACACCCAACGATATAGCTGATGAAATACGGACATATTTGCTTCACAACTAGACATACACATTAAGAGACACCCACACACACACACCAGCCTAAGGCAAGAGATTTTTAAGTTCAAGGACCATCTGAGCGGCGATCATAATTGGTTTGGTTCATTCTGGGAATCAATGACCTTTAAAATAAATACCACTTTTATCTCTCTTTGACTCATTTTATTTTGATCCTTCAAGTCTGTCTCACAAACAAGCTAAAACGACCCAAAACTTCCTGACCATTTAAAGCGATGAACAGGAAGAGATCCATTCTTTTCCTTATCTTGAATTCCTGGACGTCTGTTGAGTCTTTTTATCATTTTTGGCTGGAACCTACACATTATTACCAAGCTTCAAAATCCCAATTGCAAGAAAAAAAGAGAAACAATAAAAACACACAATCAATTCCAATCATCTGAATCAAAAGTAGAAAAGTTTCTGAGATCAATTATCTGCAGTAATTACTGCGGAAACATCATATTATTAGACATCACAATTCCAACCTAATAGAGACTACAGCCACCCAGGCTGAACGGTTGAAAAGGCTGAAATATCAATACTGCACCAGCAAATATCAATTATATAAATTTAAAGACTCTTCAAAATTTAATGGAAGAACTTTGTTTCATTGCTGCCGGCAGACAAGACATCATGTGAAAATAATGCTGCTGCATCACTTTTCAATGAATTTATTACTGCAGCAAATGCCAAGTGAATGCCACATAGGTAAGCTGCAGAGAATATAAAAAAAAGTCTCCCCTTTTGTTATTTTGACATTTAGTACACACAAATAATTTGTGTGTATCTGAATATTAGGCTTTAACTGTATTTTGATTACTTGGGCACACAAGTAGTCTTGTCTGCCCAATATATTAGCCTAGAATACTACACTAAGAAAAAAGGCCATGACAAAAGAAAACGGGAAGGGACCACCGAGGAAAAGCGAGATCCTGGATGTTAGTTTGGTTTCACAGCACAAAGTAACAACCAACCGCAGCAGCAGGAAGAGAAGATGAATGGTAGAATACAGCTGGGGCCTGAGAGGATGAAACTCAAGAGCAGAAGAAAGATGAGGTGGACTTAACAAAGGACAGACAGAATGGGAAATAAGGCTGTGGTTATAGAGAGCTTTTCTTGTCTTGTTGACAACTCCAAATGGTTTCACACTCCAGCCCACATTCACACACTCACATATGTCAATTTGCAGGCCGTTGGCAGCATGCGGTTCAGTGCTTTGCAAGATAAGCAGATGTGTGCATGCACTGTCCATTCCCTTTATATATTTGTTTGGGTTGCAGTTGTATGTTTTGTATTAGGAAGAAGACTGTGTTTCATCTTACCTATGCAGTAGCACAGCAGAACAGAGAGAAGTACAGAAAGACCAACTGCACTGAGGGCTGTACACCTGAGGACATATAAGGAAGAACAAGATTAATGTCACGCTGTCACCTCCTGTAAGAAAGATATAAAGGTTACTGCACCATGACTATGACTGGAATTATGACAGAATTTTATGTATCATAAACAGGGTTAGAAATTTTATTATAGTTTTCATGTCTCATGAAAACAGGCAAGCACCTTTTTTAAAACAAAACATGACTAGATATTCTCAAATATTCTGGTCTGTTGTGTCAACAGTAAAACCTGCAATTATTACAACATGAAGACAACAAAATATTAAAAACAACTCACTGAAAAGTACTAATCAGAAAATGGGTTAGAAAAACAATCCAGGCTTTGGCTAAGCCACACCAAAACCTCTTTTTGGTAGATTAGAGGTATTCGGATGTGGCCTCCCAATTATGCCCTTGTAGAAAGGGCAAACTGTGGGCAAACTGTGCCTAACCACAGTTTGATTGGTTTTAAGGTCTTGCTGGTTAATGTCATGCAGGAACTTCTGATGTTTTTTCCACATATGGGCAGATTGGTTTGTGTTCAGTTTTCTGGAACCAACTCAGTGTTGCGTGCGAGCAATTTGATTGGCAGCAGACAGCATTTGTTGATTGGCCCGTAGATTTATGTCAACAACATCTCAACCATTAGATTTAATATGTGACCAGACCATATTAGTTGGGCAAGATGGCAAGCTGCAAATCAATAATTCCATAGTCAAACTTTGAGTTTCAAACCTTTTATTAATTAAAGATCATATACAGTATAAACTAGAAAGGCCAAAGCACAACAAACAAATATACCGAGAGATTTCAGAGAAGCTGGCCGTCCAAGAATGGAACGTCGACCAAATCTTCTTTGAGACATCCCAAAGAATGCAAACAAAACTTTAAAGGAGCTTCCCAAAAATATATCAAGGCCTCCAATATCTTGTAATTGTTGGTTTGTTTTTTTTTCTTTACGACGCTATGGAAAATCTAAACGATTATCTGTCCATATTCACACCCACACTGTGATGAAAATGATGCCAATGGAGAACCCCAACTTGGCTAGATCCAAACCATATTAATGTGATAGAGTGAGACTGGACAATGGAGAGCGGGCTTAATATTATTTCTGCAAGAGAATTTGGATGATGTATTTTCTGGCAAGACAACAAACTCAAGCATACAGCAAAAGCATCACAGAAGTAGTTCAAAGACAACAAAGCAACTCTTCTAGAGTGGCCAACTCAAAGCCCAGATGCCAATCCCATTGAGAATTTGTGGATAGAGCTGAAAAGAGCTGATTCATGAGCAATCTGACACTGCTGTGATTACAGCAAAAGACCCATCCACCAAACGCTCACCTTAAGGGGGTGAATGTATTCATAGTCATTTACTTTACTCTCTCTATACTGAGGGGGTAAAGTCCAAGAGTCAAGAGATTTTCAGACTTAATCTCTTGTCTCTTGGGCAATGCTCTTTTCACCAAAAGTAAAAAAGTCAAATTACCCTAAGTGGGTTCCTTGTTCCAACAGCGCTTCAATTTATTTGAATGTATTTCATTTAACAGACATTAGGCTAACAAACAAATTACGAGCCAAAACAAAAACTCTTATTCCAACTATTTATTCAGTTTTATTGTTGAAATATGAAGCATTCACAGCTACCAATATAGTCAGACAAATGCAATGTTGCAAATTCTGCAAAACCAGGAGCGCAGAAAACCACTAGGGCCAATGAAAAGACTGAAGGACTGAACGGCAGACATGAGCTCAGGGTGCATGAACTGCTCTTCATTCAGCAACATAAAAAGATTTCTGAAGACTGTTGGAAAGATGGGCCGGGTTGATGATTTGCTTGAACTGAACTGGCTTTTTTCTTATAAACTGAACAACATGAAGAGATGTAAAAAACAAGAAGAAAGAAATTAACATTTCATCTTACCTCCACGAACAGTACTTGGAGGATTTCTTGAACTTAAAGGCAGAACGGGACAGGGTATTCCTTGGCAATGGCCTGGTGGGAGGTGAGTAGACGGAGCCTGTAGCCATGGTGTAGCCAGGAGTGGCTGTGGAGAAGAGAGGAGTGGTGCCTGTACCTGTTTTAAAGAGGAAGTGCCTGAAAGGAGAGAGGAGAGAGAAATAGACTTTAGTCATTAATAGTTGCATCAATGTTTGCGTCTGAAAACAATAGAATCTGTAATCTACTGTCCTCCATAGTTAATTATTTTGCACCTCCACCTTATGACAACGCAAGGTTACCAACTGTTATTCTTAACTACAGGAAAAGTAGTTAAGAATAACAGGTTGTTTCCTGTGGAAAATGTGTCATACTTTTTTACACGGCTCTGAAAGTTCTTGGGGCTAAAAACCAAAAAGTGTTATTGGAGCCAACGATAGACTCAAGTTAGGAGTTAGACTGAAGAGTCTAAAAAAATATATGTCAAAACTGAAAATTTTTATAAAAGTGTGTTTTTCAAAGAATATGGAAGTCCAGGACCAAACTGGACACAATATAGCAGGATCTTTTTATATAATCCTTTTAAGAAATTCTTGGCGTAGGCAGCAACTGCTTTATAACTTCACTAGGTAGATGGAAGATGAATGTTAGCAGGTCTTGGTTCAAGTATATATGGTGCCCCTACTTAAAATTTCAATGTTTAGCAGCTCATTCTCACTCAAAGCACACATCGTTTTTAGTGCCAATATAACTTAAATTACAGGATCTGGCCATAACGTCAACAACCTTTGTTAACGTTTCCAAACAAGCAACCCCTCCCAGCTACAAAATAAAATGTATGGAATGAAGTTACTTATGACACTGAAAAGCTACAACTAATCCTGACACCAGGCAGTTAAAAATATATACTAGTACAAAGTACTTTGAGTACTTTGATTTGAGTAAAAATATATACTTTTAATATATCAATTTTCCAAAGAAGAAAATATGTCTAACAAAATCTAAACTATATTTTTGGGTTAAATTTAGGTTCAACTTAAAATCGTTAATATAGTTAAGTTAATATTGATTTTAGTTTTCTTGTGTTCAGATCTTGCATCAGTTAAAGAACCTTTTATAATCTTGAAATAAAGTTTAGCTGTCCTAGAAAGATTTTCTTGACATTTGCTCATTTGAATCTTTTAGCAAAAGTCAAAGTTTGCAAAGTACAAACACAAGTCAGCTTCATCTTGATACCCAAGAGGCAATTGCACAGATAAAAATAAATGTTTTTCTTATCTACTCAGAGCAAATAGGTCAATATGTCTTTATTTTCCCTTCTCTACATTTTCCTGCAGCTGCCACTGGAACAAGTTTGGTGGAATACACACATTTATTATTACATATTTAGTTTTGCGCAGTGAGAAATCCATAGATTCCCTAGTAAATATTTACAAAAGGAAACCCAGATTATAACATTTTGACTTGTTAGTGTATTAGTGTCACTGTGTTCAACTATAAACTAATGTTTAGCTTCTTAAATAAAAGAAAGCTTGCAGAAAGAGTCAAAGGTCCAATCTGGCTCGGAGGTAATTTCTAATTTCACTAAACCAGATTTTTGAACTAACTCACCAACGGGACAATAGATTATATAAAGAATAAATTAATTTTAGGTTCAAGATGAAAGGCAAACAGCTTTTTTAATTTCTGAAAGCCAGACATTACCCAGCTGGAGAAAATTACTGGCACATACATGTATGCCTCCAGCAAATTACTGAGGTCACAATGTCTAATTAATGACAGGACCCTGGCTAACGAGCCTCTATAATTACAATTAGAGTGCTCTCTAACAAGGCTGTGTGATTAACAATTAGAACCTATTATAACAAGGGTCCCTCAATTAATACCTGCCACTAGGCAAGATGTGAAGACGGAGAGAACAAAAAGGGGATGGGAAAAACAAGAATCCAGGATGTAGAAGGGGAGTGAGTGAATAAGACTGTCTGTTTTGAACCTCCAGCAATATTTAAGTATTTAATCAAAGGCATAAGACGTACTTTGTTCATTGATCAAATAGCAAGCCACTTCACCAAGGTTTATATTTCACATGATGTGGAGAGCTAAACCTCTGACTGATATTTAATTTTCTTCATATTGCAGTAATGAAAGTGTTACAATATAAGAAAATTTCATTGTCGGTTTAAACAAGCACAGACATTTTCATCAGCCAAGAAAATGAAAGACAAACAAGTTCACATTTCACATGGAACAGCTCTGAATGCTGAGACTTTTTTTTTTTTTTTTTTTACTATGAAGCTAAAAGGAAATTCTTTTTTTCTGATTACAATTTATGTGATGCAAGTTTTTGGAGAAATTATCGACGGTATAATAAGTGTGGACTTAATGTGTTAATCACCAGATATGGGTCACAGAAAACCCAAGACTGCTGTGTTTTAAAATGCTGAAGTGGTTCCCTCTATTGCTACTAGGGGCCTTCACCTCCGCTTCCCCCTACCTGCTAGTTAGTGCTGCTAACAACAATGTCCCTGCTGTGAGCCAGACCCTGCCCGGATACTTTCCGTTAATTACAACTTTGGAAATGGATAACAAACATCACAAAAACACACTAAAACTAATACAATCTGTCAGAGTTGATATGTTTTCAATCTTTTTTTTAAGGTCTTCTCTAAACATCACTTCCATATCTGTCCGTCATGAAGCACTAATTACCGTTGGGTTGAAATCTGGAAAATCTTGAAGCCAATAAACCACAATGATGTATGAAAAGACAGCTGCAAAAGTAACACACACCGATTAACGGAGAAAAAAAAAAAAAACAACAGCCTAACCAGGGTGTCTGAGGAGGCACACATGCCGACATGCGATAGCTTATGGTTTGCTATGCTTGGAAAGTTGAGCATGATGAAATGCAGTAAAATGACAATGATTTTCAGCTGTTTCTTCTCATGTTAACAAGGCCACAGAGAAATTTGTCATGCTTAACTGAAAACACAGAAAGAGGAATCTCATTGGTTTTTGTAAGACATTTGCAACCAAAGAAAATGAGTTTACACCGAGTCTCATATTCATGAGTAGAAAATGTTTCCTACTTAAAAGGAATACACTAAAGTCAGAGATGAAACCTACACAAACAAGAGAACAGAAGACAGTCAGGTAGAAAGGAGAGTGAGAGGAATACTCTTCACTAGAAGTGGTCTGTTAACCTATGTCACATTCCAACAATAAACTATGTAAAGTTCCCATAACAATAAATTGATTTGACATAATTAGCTATACAGTAGTTTCACATCAGGGCAAAGTTGTGCTGTGGTGAAAGTGGTATGTAAATTTTCCTGTCCCTTCTAGTTCAATTTCCATGATGAACTGCAGCTGAAAAACAGCATGAACATCTTTCACGTACAGTAAAGCACAGCAGCGGGCTATGTGATAATACAGAAATAATTAAAGTCTGCACCAATAAATAGTAGTATTACTGTTTTGAATATCAGTATCAATATATATAAAGATAAAAAGTAATCATACAAAGCTAAAATTATTCACATTTAATTTACTTCCTGTTCAACTTTTCTTCTATTGCCACTCTTCCTACAGAAACACCTACCACCTGTTTAAGCAAAGAGTCTTACATTAGTCTGATTATTTTACAGCTGGATAAAAAAAAACAAAAAACTTGTGACTTTAAGTGTGACCAAACTGTATAAATTACACAAACTAAATCGTTCAAAGCAAAAACTTTTCGCTTTTATTAATTAAGCAAACTTTCATAATAGTCTACCAGCTGTGTGTGAAGAGGACTTGGAAGTTGTGAAAGTTAAAAAAAACAATAAATAAATTGGCTCAAAAAAAATTCTGACAACAGTTACATCAGAGTGGAGGAGGCAGGGCACACAAGAAGAAACACAAAGCAACAGCAGAGCTGTCTGTAGAGAACCTGTAAACCTTAAAGATTGACAAATTGTTCTAGCTTACTTGCTCATTGCCTGGAAAGCTTTTAGCTTATTGAAGAGAAGATGGATACTGTATAAGCATGTCTATAAAAATATACTTTAGTGAGAGTAAGAAGTCTCTTCAAATAAAGCAACTGGAATAGCAGAGAAAGCAGCTCATACTGTATTGTGGGACAAAGAAAAATCATGGATATTTAGCCCCTTTCACAACTGATGGTTTATTTTCATTATAATCTACAATAATATAGGTATTTTTAAACACTTTGTATTGTGATAAACTAACAGTGGAAAAAAAAATATTTGTGGCACATTAACTTGAAAATGGCACAAAAACCATGAGCCTTAAATGTTCCTAAATAACGTGAAGTAATAACTTAACGTGTCTATGCAGGTCATGATACTGTATTGGCAGCAGGACTAGTCAGTCCTGCTGCCAACAGACTGAGTTGGTTGCAGATTGTTGAAAAGCTGGCCTGGAAGAACACAAGAGAAAATAAATTAAAGGATGGAGTAAAAAATGTCCTAACAGAAAGAAATAATTGCGCCTGAATTGGAATATATTTGTACCCCATTCCTGTATTTCAGTTTGACAAATGACATTGAGAGATAAAAAAAAGTATTCTAAATCTTCACAGTCTTATGAATGTTGTCAATTTTCATTCCTACCCAGAAAACTGTGAATAGAAGGTGAAACACCTAATTAAATTTTTTTTTTGAATCGATAGGAAAAATGCAACCAATCTATTTCTGACCGACGCTGATGTTGGAACACGGGAAAAGCACAGAGTATAGAGCCTGTTTTTGTCCGATTGTGAAAATGTGAGTGTATATAATCAGACAGAGTGTGGGGATAATCAAGTGTAAAATGACTGGAACCACAGTCTGTTGAGCTGAGTGAAGCATGTTGTCAACCAGAACTAATCTGATAGGCCTTTAATAACAACAGCCCTTCAAATGCACAAGTCGAGAATCTGCATTTACATTCCATTAGTACTATTTACAAAGGGATGACAACTGAAGCAACACAAGGCGGATTAGAACAATGATGACAATGTATGTGTGTGTGGTAGTTAGCCAAACTGAATCGGTTTGTGCTTCCCCTGCTGCTTGGATTGGAGATGAAATGTAGCTGGCATAAACAACAACCCTGTGATATTAAGTAATCAACAACTCCCTCTTTCTTTGGAATCCTATCCACATATGTATTGTCAGTCATTCTTTCTGCTAGTACTTGTTAAACTAAACACTATTAAAAATTGAAAGAAACAACATTTTTTCATCCAGAATCCCAGTTGGCCGTGCAGGCAGAGGTACCAGGTTCTGTACGGTAAATCATGTCATTCCACATTATCTCAGAAACCTGATTTAGCAGGACAACAGGTTTGCTGTCTCCTTGATTCCCTAACACCAGAGCAGAGAGAGAGAGAGCTGTGTTTGGAAAGGTTTCAATAAGAGACAGTGACTGAACGATCATTCTTAGATTATAATCCAGAGTTTTTTTTCAGTTCTACTGTATATTAACATACATGATCACTAAATATATGGTTTGTGTAGCACTGCGAGGAAAGAAGCAATGGTGCCAATGTTGAGGGGTTGTCATTGTTTCTGTTGCACAATGCTTCTTCCATTTGAAAACATTTTCAGAGTGACATTTTCTATCTACTTGGGTCATATCCATTCCCATATTAGTTTTAAGCCCTAAGCTTAAAGTTAAATATGTTACACAGGTGCTTAGATTTCACTAAGGATTGGGAAGGCTGAAAACATTCACCAATTAAACAAAAGGAAAACTGAGATCTTGCATCTGACTGCTTTAGTGAAAGGAGCTCAGTGTAACCTTTGACTCAGCTTTCGCTCTTGTTTCATGCCGAAATTGTAGAGCCCCACTGTTTCCTATCACAATGAAATATTGCCAAGTTAAGTTCTATTGTGTTAAGTTGAAAAATGTTATTCAGGCTTTTATTCCTTGACTTTAAAAAATTCAGATTCATTGTTCAGTGAACAAAACCTCTTTGGATTCCCATCATATTGTTCAGAGGATTCCTGCAAGGCTCCTGACAAACTCCTCTAATTAGTCACATGTCACACCGTTGTTATTTCAGTTGAACTGGCGTCCAATTAACCTAGAAGTCCACTTCAAAATCTTGCTTTTACTTTGTGAGCTTTACAAGCAGCAGAATATTTCAAAGAGCATTAGGATCCATACTTCGCTACAAGACCTGCTGTGTGTGATTCATATATATCAGCGATCTCTCAAAGAAGAGGCACCTTTTTACAAGCAGAACTAATGGTAAATGGACTGAATTTACATAACACCTTTACTCAAATCGATCACTCAAAGTACTTTGTACTAGAGCTGAAATAAAAATAAAAAAAAAACACACACACACAAATGGACACCCATTCATAAACCAATATGCAAATTGGTAGGCAACTTGTGATTTAATGGCTTGCCCAGACGCATGTCGACATATACCAGGAGGAGGCTGGAATCAAACCTTCTGCTGCAGGCGTTCTCAAGGCAAGCCTGTTCCAGCCACCGTTTTCTGTTTATTAGGAGAGCACAGTCCCTACTTCTTTACTTTGAAAACGAAAAAACAGCAACATGGCAAATAATTATTACAATTATTTTATGTATTTTGACAATATAAAAAAGGAAAAAGACAAAAGGAATGTAGAAAACGGTTTTCTTTATTTCTGCTTTACTGAAATAAAACTTCAGTTAATTTCTTTCAATTTCTTTTTTCCCCCCGAAAATTACAGCCACTTCCTTGAAAAAAACGTAACATTTATTGAGATTATTTTATTTACGATGAATTTCTTATATGCCTAACCTTTTCACACGACTACTTTCATGAAAACACAAGATACAAAATTATTAATACTATAATATTAGTGCCAGTATCGACATATTTTAAATTAATAGATAGTTTACTTCGACAAGTGATGTTTATTTATCTTCAAGCTGCAATTCCTACTTTTTACTGCTTTATTTAGTAAATAAAGATAATTGGAAGTACAAAATGACTAAAAGTTACATTCTGTTCTTGACACAAAAAAAAAAATAAATAATGAACATAGGTTATCGTAGAATGAAGCCAAGATGGATCTGTGAAAGCACATTTTCACCAATTTTACTGTATCTGTTTACTATGCAGTATTGTAAGAATCTCATGAATAGGTACAAGGAGTCTACTAATAAAGTTATTTTACCTCTGACAGAATTTATATTAAGCTCAGTTAGGTTCTATTCAAAGACTTGGAGCGTGTGGCGCTAAACCCATCATGGAAATTTGTGGCAATCTGGATTTTTTACTTTTTGCCATGTGTCTCCTTAATAAAGTGAGCTAATGGCTCTTTTTCACTAAGCGGAAAGACAAGGGTGGGTGCAGCTTGGTATGGTGGAATTTAAGACAAAACTAAAGGCAGATGGAGAGTTTGCAACAGACTCAAGAAATCTCTCTACTGGAGAGAAAGATCTGCAGCCCCTGCTTCCAACTCCTAACTCTCTCAGTAGAAAGAGAGTTAACTTGTACCCCATATATTTGTATGGGATACAAATAGATACATATAGTCAAGCTTACTCAACTGAGTATGCTTGACTGACAGCTGCGTCTGCATGATCCAGTGACCATTTGTGTCCCAACAGGTGTGGCTGTCTAAGCCAAGAGTATTTGTCTTGGAGATAGTGTGTGAATTATCACCTCTAATGAGAACATTAACACTCTCTTGTTACATTACAGCATTAATCCCCCTTTCATAGGCCAGACCTAATAAATTTCTTTGACACCAACTTATTTTGGCTCCGTTTGTCTCTTCTTGGTACTTATGTCTGTCGCATTGAAAAAAAATGTCATCTCTAACTTGAAGTGGAATCGATAAACGACACAGTCTTACTAGATCAATAAACTCCAATGTTGTCTTCATAAAGACTGAAAGTGTTGAAACTGAATATTTAGGCTTGCAACTGCTTTAAACTTTGATTCTTTTACTGGATGATTTTGAAGAATCAAAACACTAACATATTTGGGCAATGTTGTAAATGTGTATCCGTAGTAGAACTTGCTTTTCAGATAATTTCAAATACATTATTTTTTCTATAGAATGAAAAAAACCCACTGCCGATAATGTGACTACAGCACCTGTTCTGATCAGACTTATTTTCAGCATGGCACAGGCACTCCAGCGACTCAAGAGCTGTCTTTAGTTACCATGGTGATACAGTTTCAGACCAAACAGTCTGGGTCAAGCTCTGGTTTTGCTTTTTTCAGCCTTACTCATGCTCAGATCTTGTATCATTATGATTATAAGAAAAGCTGGACGGCAAAGCCCTGAGGGTCCATAGTGTATTAAAGCTGCTGTGCAGGACGAGGCCAGACATAGCAGAGCAGTGTTGCATATGTTCGGGGAGGGGTACGGGTCCCCTTGGGGCCAGCTGCCAATTGACCCTCCAAAGATGGCAAGGGGGTGGGGGCAGTCCCCAGAGAGCGCCCCCCAAAGGCTAATTTATGTAGTATTTATCATACAGCTGGTATGTGACACAGGTTGATCTTTTAGAATGTTATTTGAAATAGAAAAACATCGTTCTGACACTTTATTTTTATTGGCCTTTTTCAAAATTTGGTATAGGATGAATAAAAGTGATAATCAGAGAAATAGCCAGTGTATGCGCTGCAGCTGCGCTAATGGTGGAGAAACAACTTACAGTTACAGGAAAACTGTTTATCCACTGGCATCCAGTGGCTATGCTAACTAGCCTGCACATTCACAGAAGGCTCTGTTGTAGACTAGCAGAGAGAACGTGGAAGGGTGTGAGAAACACATACACAAGGGTGATTGACAGAACTAGGACCCCTCCAACCCTTCGCTCTGATTGGCTCTGATAAAGTGGTGTAATTTTGTAGATGACAGATGGAGGAGGCAGAAGAGCTCAATTTTTTTCAGATTATTTATCTCATACTGTCATGACAATAATGACCACTATGTCAGTTTTATGACAGTTTTAACAAACGTGTATTTTTCTTTTATAAAAGTTGCCTACTTCAACTGTTAACGAAATACATTTATTAAATGTGTACAATAAGGCACTTCCTGCCAACAAAAACAATAACCGTAATTAATTATATTGTAAATTTGTGTTAATCTCAAATGCTTTGAAATAAATGAAACATATACTGTGTCAAGCACATCCTCGTGCATCTCCATGTCATAGAGTCTGTACATTGGGATGAAGGGTGTGAATCTCATAGTATTCTACTGCATCTGAATAATATTAATTTGTTGTTTCATTTTTAAAGATCAGTTGACCATCTAGGGAACAAAGCTGAATGTTTCAGTGGAGGAACACATGTGGTCAAATCATGATCTGCATTAATCAGAAAGCAGACCAGTCTGCCGTCAGAAAGCCAAGAGGAACCACAAACTCTGTCAGTGCGGATGGAGTATCGTTGCGACTGCTGAAGCAATCTTATTATTCCAGTTGCACTTGCTTAAGTTATGTAGCAGTGGTGCATGTGTGCAGTGCGGAGAGGTGACACTCATGCAGTGGAATCCCAAAATTCCAAAAATCTCCAAAAATCTGCGACAGCCTGGAGTCACCGATGATCAATTCTCATATAATACAGGATCGAATGCAGCTGGAGCAGTATTTACCTGAAGTACAGTGTCTTCTTGTCAAATTTAAACACCAGGAAGACAAGCAAAAGGGATATTAAATGATACTTCAGAGCATAATTAAGCTGCTTATTGATGAGGAGCCTTAAATATTACATACCAGTAAACCCCAAAATCCAGCTGAGTCAAAATATAGCAAATACATTAGACTTACCTAAAATACGAAAGTAATATAATTTCTGCATTTGACAATAATGTCTAGGAATTATACTTTAATAGGCCAAACTACAGGGAATTGATGAAGATTAATATTTCTTGCAGTGCATTGCATCATAAAGTTATTTTCAAATAATAAATTATGAATAAATACACACAAACAAATAAGACACATACCTGAACCACCTGAATAACATTCTATGACTGCTAACTGCAAACAGACAGCATTTAATGCTTGTTTACATGTTATATACAAATTCTGTATTTACATACCCTACATTATAGTAAAATCTGATGACTTTTCCATGTTCATAGCACAGCCAGTCTAATCTATGGATAAGAGCTGGTGGCTGTTTCTTACATTATGGAAGAGGTTGGGAAATCATATGAGTACAGGATATTTGTTTTAAATTACGTCAAATTTAATTTAGATTTCCCCCCCTCAGGCATAGATCTCCACGGCCAAAGCTAAATATTCATTCTGTCTGGTTTTCTACCACATCTCCCAGGTGACGGTCATTTAACAACTGGATAAAAAACACCTTACACTTTGCATTAAATGTAATCCAGACACATTAACAAAAAAAGTAATGTAAAAAAAAAATAAAAATGCAGCTCATGTTGGTCAAAAGTTGACCAAGTTGTTTCTTAGGACTGGAACCAATATTCACATTCTGGAGTCCCAACATGAATCTTATTGAGAAACTGTGGAGGGAGTTAAAGATTAGGGTGATGGATAAGAGGCATTCAAACCTCAAAGACTTGGAGCTTAACATCAAACATGAACTGGACATGAAAGGTAGAAACATGCTGAAGTTCTCGCAGCTATTATAGAAGAAGTTTGATCGCTGTAATATCAATGAGGATTTTGGAAATTTTTCCACTGATTAATAAGGACAGTATACATATTTCTCATCATGCCATTTTGTTAAATAAAATGCAAATGAAAACACTCATTTTTTCAGACTCCTTTAGCATTATTTTATTAAAATGAAGGAGGCATCTATAAAGTCCTTTTAAGCAGAAACATTTTGTTGGAATTAATATGATTTCAAGTCTACATCTGCAAACAGTTTTGGGTTAAACTGCATCTGTATTCACCTAGATTTCTGTAGAGCTTTACTGTAAATCACATGTGTGCACACTCTAAGTTTTGAGTGGACTGAAATTATACAACACATTTCTGGAATTGCTGACAACTCAGTTATTACAGAAGCTACATTCATCTGCTCAGAGGTAGGTGGGGTTACCCCAAAATTTTACTCAAGTAAGAGTAGCACTACTTCAACATATTTTTACTGAAGTAAAAAGAAGCCATCCAAGAAAGTACTTGGATGGCTACTTTGGCCAAACGTATTTGGTAAAATTTCTACTCTGATCAAATTATTAATCATTTAATATTTAAAAATTACATCATGAGCTATAAAGTTAAGTGGAAATGTTGCTATTTAAAGGACCAAAATTACCATAATTCATACAAGTAAAGAAAATAAAAGAACATTTTCAAAATCACTTTCTTTCAATAAAAAACTCATTAAACTAACAAAAACTGCAAATGTATGTCTGTGTTGTTTTTCAGTCAGTGAAGTTACTCTCAGTGGTTAGGGAATAAGAGAAGTGATACTTCATAATGAAGTTACTCAAGTAAAAGTAAAAATACTCCTAAAAGTAAATAATAATAAAAAAAAAGATATTCTAGTAAATGTAACTAGTTACTGCCCAGTTCTGCATCCAATCACAGGCTCACCTACATCAACAGATTGGCATCAGGACAATGTTTGACTGAGGGTTATTACCTTGTTTCCAGAGGCACATTGCTACCCAGCACCCAGCTGTCTTGCAGCGGGACGCTCTCGGGGGGCGTGGTCTGCAGCTCGGCTGGTGATTGGCCGGCCACGGGAGCCGGGCTTCCAGAAGGAGGGGTTAGTTGGCGTGCGGAGTTTAGGTTCTGGCCAGCGTGGTGCGTTGAGCCCAAGGCTTGGTTCAGAGCCGTCACTGAGGGCTGCTGGCGGTGAGGCGGCGGTACAGGAGGCAAGGAGGAGCCATGGTGATTTGATGGTTGTTCTGTTAACAGGAATGCAGAGATGTTTTTGAGTCGCCGCTACTATTCAGTTAGTCAGCTTCACAATCAGAAGCCTAACATCAAATATGTGGGAGCATTTCAAATGGAATCAATAAGCCAAAACAGCAATAAGTAAATAAAAAGAAAGTGAGAAAGGATTATAATGCCACAGTGTTTAATAATGTAATAAAATTGGGCCTCAAAATGGAATAAAACATTATTAAAACTAGATTATGTAATAATCCACAAACATATTTAATACAATAAAATCAGTATTTATATGGTAAAATTCTGTCAACCGCAGCTGCCGGTATTTTACTGTAAATTAGACACGTTTGTTTTTTAGAGTGTATGTAACTAATTCATACAGTTTGCACTGATGAGTACAAAAAGCGGAGGTGGCTCTTTGGTAGAACATTTAAGGTAATAATGTGGAGAATTATGTAATAATCACAAACTGTTTGTGTTCCTCCTAATAATTATACCTCCATCATGTTGTAATTTCTATGTGCATTTAAATTGAAACTTTGGTAAATAAATAAACTTTTGGTCATTTAATTGCCTTTTCTGCCTCAAAGCCAGAACATTTGGTATTAGGCGTCCAAAAGTTTAGTTACATTTTGCATCAATTATTACATAATACTACTTTAATGATCTTTTATTACATTTTAAAATAGGATTTTAGTACATTATTACATATTGAAGCTTATTACATATAGTGGAGTTATAAGGATAATACTTATTGAGACCTGAGAACATTTCCAGGTTGTTTAGGTGCCTTGTTAACACAAGCATTTTACCTCAGATATTAAAGATCACCATTAGAGAAGTCTGATGTCAGCATTAATAAACTACGGATCTTTACATGTTGCTGCTTCACTAAAGCTGCTGAGAGCAGCAACTCAGCTCTGAACTCAGCCATGCTGAATACTGATTAGAGGCTGGTGGTCACAAATCACTGTTGGGTTTTTGTAAAAATATTTACTTAAAGCTGACCTGCCTTTAGCTCTCTCTACTGCTTTTTTTCCCAGTGCTTTTCCGCTCCTTTGTCTGTCCTCTGGGTGCTCTGAGTGAAATGAATGGCAACGCAAGATTTGATTTGCATAAAGAGCATCACATCTCCATTTCCCAGCCCTGCTGTTATTTTGTCAGCGCAGCCTTCACTGGAGCGAACAGAAAACAAAGACACAAGAGGAGAGACGCGTACAGGAACAGAGCAGTGGAAGAAGGAGGACTCTGGTTTGCTTTAGGATTTCTCTCTCTCCATATGCTGTATTGATAACCGATTAAATGTTTCGGTTATATAAACCTGAAAAGTTCCTTGTCGAAAACAAAACCACACACTGATTGGTTTCTTATTGAGTACTATTACTAATTTTAGTCTGAATATTCACTACAACATTGTTTGGACATGTGATGGAAATGAGAACATTAACACATCCTGCCTCATTCTTTGTGTTTGATGAAAAATCTCATTACGATATAATTTGTAAGTACAGCTGACAGAGATAGACTCAATCATCCATATTTGGCAGTAGAACTGTGGAAATGCCGATTCTATCCGCTGAAGAGATGTAATATGCAGATACAGCATGTATTATTTTTTTCTAACAGCCTGAGATTGGCCACAATTTCATCACCAACAGGAGAATAATCCCAAATACACAAGCAAATCTCTAAAAGACTGTATGAAAAAGAGAAGAATAATTTTTGCTGTAATGGCCCAATCAAAGCTTAGCCTCGTAAAAATGCTGCAGCCGGACCCGAATAGGGCTGTGCAGAAAGAAAATACCTGCAAATCTCAATCAACTGAAACTACTTTGTGCCAAAATGCCTCCACGACAACTGTGATGATGCTTCATCAGCATAATAAGTCATAAAGTAGGTTTTTGTTTGACAAAATGGAACCTTTATTTTTTTCTTCTCCAATCTGGAGTTTATTAATCGTTTAATTGTGATGAATCCATGGCTGAAATAATCGTCTCTTAAATTTAGTAATCTATTAATCGTTAGTTGGAGTATATACACTTAAAAAGACAAATTGTTCAAAGAACAACACACTCAGAGAAGTAATTTAGTCAAAATATTACAAAAACAATATGCATTCCGCATTTAAGATGCAAAAAACCCTTTGTCTATAAATACGTTCTACCCAGAACTCATCAGTTGCTTTTAGCTTCACCTGGTTCAAATTCTCCAGAAAAACTTACTTAACTTACTAAATGAAAAAAAACTACAGAATGTGCCAATTTTTTTATCTGAATAATCATCATTAATCTGATAATAATTAATTTTAGTAATCAATTATTGACAGAATAGTTGATTACTAAAATAATCGTTAGCTGCAGCCCCAATCTGGAGCAGCAGCTATCGTTAGTACTGTAAGTAGCAGATGTGTAAGCAGTTTATGTTACTAACAGTGTTTTTTTTTTTGTTTTTTTTTACTGCTGTTCTAAATCCAAATGTTAACATGTCATTCCAAAGACTAAAAAGTAAAATAAACAGCTTGTGATCATATGTGTTTAATGTCATCTGTCTACAACTGGACTACGTTCCTCCAGGGAGTTTCAGCTTTTAGTGGTCTGGTGTTTTTATAAAGTTTGAATACAAACTGCATGAAGAAAGCCTGAGGTTTTCATGGCACTGAACGACAAGTCAACAACAGGGATATAAACATTTCTTAAAGCTTGAAGATGGTCATGGTCACTGGTGTGGTGACAGGAAAACAGAGGTTTTGCATTTTCTAACGGTAACAAAATACTACGGCTGCACATTTAGTTTGTCACACTACACCAAACAGCTCCAACTGTCCAAAAAAATGGTGTGTTATTGTGCTTTTACAGGTCTCATAGAAATGGATGATGGTTGACCCACAAAAATCAATAAGTTAGGCAGATTGATAAAGCTTACCTACGTCAGGTAAGCAAAATATAATAAACAACTTTGCAGAACCCCCAATTTAAATAAGAATGGTATTTTTAATGAAGTGCTTGAGAAAGTGCGGGTATAACCAGAATTTTTTTACCAGCTGCATGGAGCACAGAGACAGCGCTGCCCCTCCTCCGCATGTTGCTGTACAATGCTGGTCGGCCAGCTCCAGGACTTATCTCTCTTTTTATAAAATCAAATGTGTCTGTTTGGAAATGCAGGCTCAAACAGAGAAGCTGATCATTTAACCAGATTTTATCAGCTTGTTAGAGTCCCTGTGTTACTGCATAGAGAACAAAGTGGTGAAGTAGCCGATTTTTCTTTTGGCAATAAGTAGATTTAATTGGAAACAATAAAAAATTGTTCTTTATTCTGTGTTTTTTGTAAAGTCTAAGACTCAGAATCAAAATCACATTTAATAAATGTTCTAAAGTAAAATATAACTATAAATCAACAACAGGAGTATTTTTGCTTTTCTCTTTTAATTTAGAGTTACATCATATCAAGGCATTTATTTATGTGTTAAATGTTTGCATAAATGAGCTGAACTTATGTAACATTTTTCCAGTCAAAAAGACCACTCAAAGCACTTTACACTATTCATTGATTCACACACGATACACAGACAACTTGGGGTTAAGCATGTTGCCCAGGAGCTCATCAATATGTGACAAGAGGCAGCTGGAATCGAACCTAAAACCTTCAAGTTGCAATTCAGCTGCTGAACCACAGTCACCATGTGAATTTAACACAATCAAAAAACCACGGTATAAGCCCATGCCTGTAACACGTTGCTCTGTTCAGCTGCATTTTTTGGCGATACATCAGAGATGTATCTAATTGTGCGACCTGTAAAAGGGTCACACTTCTGCACTAAGACAGCTAACTGTTGAGGTGCTTCTGAAAGCTACTAAAGAAAATTGATTGTTTCCACAAGGAGAGACACAACAGACAGAGGTTGAATCAGACAAAGTATAGATAAGGAGCAAAGCTATTGTTAAATCATTTTGAGGCTCTAAATCATAACCTAAATTGCCAAACACACAGTTTATCTTGCTAAATCGTTTGCCAAACTGAATTTCCTTTGTACTTTAACATATATATTAGATTTCTGATTGCTTCGGAGAATGTGTCTTATTGTAGCACAAATATAAATACTCTCAGCTAAAAAAAGATGAAAGAAGGAGACATCAAAAGTGGAAAAGAAAAGTGCAACAGACAGCAGTGAATATATAGAGAAATGTAATGTTGGGTAATGAATAAAGATTAATACACTACAAGGAAACTCGTCTGCATGTGTTCAAAATGTGTTAATTATTAGAAAGCAAAGCGCTGCCCAGTAGGGGTTTGTGAGTAAAGCCCCTAACATGTAAAGCATCTACCAGAGAGGTTATGACAAATGAAGGCGGTGAGAAGCCAGCATACTGTTACTGTAATGATTAGCTTCCATCCTGCAGTGAAAACAGAATAATCCAGTAAAAAAATCACTTGTGATGTTTAAGTCCTGAACAGTTACACTTTTGACCATCAATCATTTCTAATGCTCCTTACTGTCGTCATCACCATCGTCATCGAATTAGTAAAAAGACGAGAAAGGCGGAACAATTTGAAAAGAACTGCAGAAACATAAATCAGGTAAATCACCTGAAAAAAAAATGAAATAGCCACTTTCTTTTCCTGTTGATTGCTGTAAGTGCTTTTCAGCCTGCAGACCACGTTCACCTTTTAATCCACACAATGACTCAAAAAACAGCTCTGACATGGAATTCACCGTTTTCCCCAAAGACATTTCTCCATGTGGCGAGAGAACCTCGATTCAAGCTGAACTCTCATGTTTATTTTCTTTGAGGCATTACAGTTTGGTTGATGTACTCTCAACCTGTCTAGTTCTGTCTATTTTCCTGTTCATTCCAGGCATTTTTAGCTCAGTTTTGTGTCAATCTGAACTGGTAATATCATTTTGAAACTTTTCCAACATATAACAAGACAATTATTATGGAAAAAGTTAGTAGAACGTAACATTTAATAGAAGAAAATATACATAGTAAAAATCAGCAATATAGCAGATGCATAAATGTGTGTAACCACAAATTATACTTTGTTTAAACACCATTTAATTCAGTTTCACCCTTTCTGAGTAGTTTGCAGGGAGGTTACAAAGGATCTGAATGACGTCGCCGTACAAAGATTTCGGTCAACATAAGGATCAATAATCCACAACATATGTATTTCAGTCCAATCATAGGGTGATACTGAACCTAATCATGGAGACTCCTGAGAGGTTCAACAACACTGATTGTGCTACAGGAATTTCTAAGAAGTACTAGGATTGTGTAAAATCTCCCAGAATCGTATGAGAAAATATGTAATGGTCTGATAAAAACCAAACTGGAACCACTGAGTAACAATTCCAAGTCAGATATTTGGCACAAAAACAACACTACAGTCAAACATGGCATGTTTCTCCCAGTGGAACTGTGTTTTTTGTCAGGGCAGACAAAGTTATGAACAGTTTCAAAAAACAGTCAGATTTGACCCAAAACCTGGAAAGCTGCAGATGAAGAGAGGCTACATTTTTCAGCATCAAAGTGAGTCCAAGCATAAATCAACATCAACCAAAGAATGATTTCATGAGAGGAAAATTAAAGTTTTGGAAAGGCCTAGTCAGAGTCCAGCATTAAATCTGACAGGAACTGAAGTGACAGCTGCAAAGTAGAGAAGGCAAAGATTACCAAGCCAAGACGTGGGATGCTGATAGACTCCAACCACAGAAATCTGGATGCTGAAACTGAATCAAAAGGCGGCGCAACAAAGACTTAAGCTTTAGCAGACTTATTTACCCTGGATGTTGGAGTTTTTGATGTGTTTGCCTCCAACAGTTTTATTCCCTTTTCTGTTAGACTGTGCAGGACAAATGTCACATTAAAGGTGAAAAAAGTTTTCATATGATTCACCATCTTAATTTACTAAACTCAAAAGCTTGGGACTTTTTCAGGGTTGTGTATAATTTGAGAGTCCCTGAACGTGTCTCACCAAGATGTTGCAAAAAGAGCCGTAAATTCAGTTAATATACAAGTCTCAGTCAGAACTTTGAGCATGGCTGGTTCCTGGTTTAGTTAACAAATGGATTGTAAAGTGACTGCGACTCTTTAGGAACTGCTCTTCACCATCTTCTTGCAGCCATATTCTTATGTCAAACTTCCTGCCTTACCTCATGAGGTTTTCATTTTCACACCAAGCAAAAAAAAAAAAAAAAGAAAATCAACCAATTAACCTCTTTCATTCCTTTTGTAGTGTAAAATCAAGAAAACGGAGTAATTTTCTTCCTCTGGAGTATTTTTCTGCACAGTCTTGTTTAGGCACTATCACACAGAACTTAAAACTTGGACAATAAAAAACAGAAATAACATGAATTTCTCTGCAGGGACTTGGAGAAGTCTTCTGGGGTGCTTGAAGAACTCAGTGCATTTCCCATTATGCATTGCAGAACGTGGGAGTTCTTGACTGCTTGGAGCATGTACAGATTTCCTGTGGAGTGAGGGAGCATATCTGAATCTGAGGTACTGCGTGGGGTTTAAGTAACAGGAGTGGGAAATTACCCTAGACGTGTGGCTTGTAAGCAACTACATGACTTGATCAACATCCTAATCATGCCAGCTGAGTGCTGAGTAAATTCTCCTGTTCCTTTCTCAACAGTCGGCAGTTACGTGCATCATGTCCTGCAACTGCTACATAAAAAGATCTCACCATGCAGCAGAAACGAACAGTTTCCTAAAAATAAAGACAAAATACAATTAAAAATACCCAATGATTCATTTAGGAGCATTTCAAAAAGTAGTCACTACACCCTGGACTTCGGATGGGGCTTCCATCAGGGGAGAGGAACTAACAACTCCAAATTGTACATACAGAATGGAGGGTCTCCACAGTGTATCATAAGCCTGGCGGGCCTCTAGGCTTTGCTTGTCCTCCCCCCCACCAGGCTAAGAGTCATTTCTTAATATGAAATAGGGTTTATTATACTGCAGTAACAGTGACAAAAAAGACAGATTAAGCTAGGTTTATAGTAGACACCTGCTTGGTAGCCTAAAACATTCTCCTTTCGAAATTACCATGCCTGCTCATGCACTTTCAAATTTTTGTAACTTTTAACGTATAACACAAAAACACGGTTCCTCTTCCACTGAAACACTTTCCTCTTCCACTGAAACTGATGGTGAAGGTGGAGAAACTAATGACATCAACCACAAAAACTCTATACATGTAAGTAATTCAAATATATGTGGCAGAACCACTGCAGCGTGGCTGGAAAAGCAGCTTACTTAGCAAGCAAAGGTGATGTAAGCTTTTACAACTTAGCTGCTTTCTAGATTGATACAAACATTTTAGAGGTACTGGAAAACATAATCTGGCTTTAAGGGAACCTTAACAACACATCCTTGTTCAAGTTTTACCACAACTGGACAGATTTACACAAGAGTAAGTATTCCTATAAATTAGCAAATATTTGTCAGAAAGGTAATTCTGTTTAAAAAAAAACTGTAAAAACAGATAAACTAAGTTTGATAAGACTGTCAGGGAAGATGAAGCGGAGGTCAGGGTATGTGTTAAACTTTATCACTTTTGATGGAAACTAGATAAGACAATGCAGAAAAGCAGGTACGCTGAGAACAGAAGATGACACAGGATGTAATTTAAAAGTTTCTGAAAGCCCAACAATTGGCAGTGACATTTAGATGAAGTAGACTGAGAACAACATAGAGGACAGGGGCACTCAGAGAGACAGACAGCAAGAAAGAAAGAAAGAAAAAAGCAAGGCAGGAATGAGGCGCTCAGAGAAAAGAAGAGGACATAGCCGATCCAGTAGAAAGCAAAAGAGTCACTGACATACTAAGAGAGGTCAGTACAAGAGTTAAGACTCGTGTTTCCTGAAGCATGAAAACTCATTCCACCTCTGGACTCCCAGCAAGGAATGAGGTGTAAGGCAGTCCTGCTTCCAAAGCCAAGGTAGTCTTTGTTGTTATTAGATGGAAAACACCTCTTCCTGCTCAACAACCAGCATAGGAAAGCAGGTAAACACAAATAAACTGGAAAAATTAGACAATAGGATACATATCCTGGAACAATATCATTATATTGTAATGATTACAAACATTAAGCATGCTACTGTTCCCATAGAGAGGTGAAAATCTGACTCCAACTCAATGAAAAACACCTCTCCAAGTCTTTCTACAAGGCTCTGCACATCAAAATGTGTTGCAACCCCAGTAGTGGACAAATCAGAAATAATGAAAACATTATGCGTCTTTTAAACATAAACTTGTTGACAAAGGGCTCTAAATTCAAGTCCATTGACAAATATATATTCATAGGAAAACCGAACACAAAGCCAGAAATTCTGGGCTTTGTTCCAGGAGTCAGAAAACCACATTCCCAAAATCGATATATGATAATAAGGAAAATGCTTCCATCCAGCAAAGCTCTTGGTAAGTCCAGAAATGGTAATAACAGCAAGTCAGAGGGAGGCAATGCTCGTTAGCTGGTTGGATATAAGCAGCATGAAAAAGGTTGGATGACTTTTTAAAACGCAGATTAAACCTTGGAGCACTGTTGTAAATAGGAACATGGAATGGAAACAATTACTGAAGCTGGTGCTCCTGATGCTGCAGCCTGGACATGAAGTCATGACTTTGGCGCTGTGTCCTGCCAGGATTATTATTTCAACCTAATGATGACATATGCTGTGACTTTAAAGTGCATGTATGGCCATGTGAGCACAAGTCATATTTCTGTGCATACTTCTGTTTTCCTGGGAAAAGGATCCTTCCATCCCCTGAGCTATTGTTATTATATTACTCAGTGAGAGCTGGTGGACCCATATGGTACCTGACTGAATGAATCAGTCTGATCTGTATTTCAGAACTGCAGCTCTGCAAAAACATCATATACACACAAAGCCTGGGCACTCAGTACCTGCAGCATGGTGCACACAAACCTTCAGGAGCATCATTGAAATACATACAGCAATCAGATCATAAGACCAATATGATTCCCTTTAATTGAGGTATAAAAGGCTTTGCATGTAGAGTCAGTTCCTGATGATCTAAATTTCTAATTCTATTTTCAACTACATAATGCATTAATTCCCATACATAACACCTTCTTGTACACATTTTGCAAATTCTCTGCTTGAGGTTGACCAAACAGGCCCTCTTAAGAATGCCTAACGTACACCTCATTACCAACTGTGAAGTTGTGAGTGTCACAAATTAGCAGAGCCTTTCTGAGCTGCTACTCCATTTCAGCTGAACACTCAGAAAAAGCTTTTTAACACATCAAAACGCAACAAAATTGCAATCAATCACAGATTTCCGTGACATCCAGAATTGTAACGGCTTCTCTTCCACAAAAGAGAAGTGCCGCTATTCCGGATTCTTTCTTCAGTAAATATCTTTGTCCTCAGTTTTTCATGAAATCTGCATCCATACACAATGTAGAGTTACAATCAAAAATGGTGTAGCAACTATGCTGCACTAGCTAGGGGCAATAACATCAACAAAGGCATAATTATTGTATCAAAAACAACTATGGAACCCTGCAAAGGTTAGTAGATACAGACAACGGAGGGATGGATGTGGATATTGTGTGGAATACATGTTTTCAGAAATAACCTAAGTTTTTAGGATTCAGAATTGTAAAACATGGCAATAAATATTATTAGGAAATCAGAAATCAAACTACTGCATTATGCATAGAGGGAACAGTGAGGTGGATAGGAGAGGAGGATCTGAGGTAGCGGACAGAGACGATTAATGTTGCGTCGATGGAAATATGCACAGAGAGTGATATTATTAATGTGAGATGTGAAAGATAGGGAGCTATCAAGGATGACACCCAGACTCTTAACCCGGGGTGAAGGAGAGACTTTAGAGCTGTCAATTGAGAGGGAAATACTGTCTCTTTTGGATAATACTGATTTAGTTCCTTCAAGAAGGAGTTCCGCTTTATCCCCGTTTAGTTTTAGGAAGTTGGAAATAAACCAAGGTTGTATTTCAGACAAGGAGGAGGCGAGGGAGGAAACTGTGAGCACAGAAATGGATTTACTGGGTAAGTAGAGCTGGGTATCATCCATGCAGCAATGGAAATGAATGTCAACTGTACGGAAAATACTGCCAACGGGAAGATGGTATATGATGAAGAATAGGGATTCTAGGACAGAGCCCTGAGGCACGCCAGATGTTAGAGGAGAGCTGAAGGACTTAAGCTGGACAAACTCAGTGTGGCCACTGAGGTAGGAGACGTGTGCCACTCTCTCTGCTTTGTACCATACTGCCACGGTAAGCACAACAACCCTGCCTAATACTCATATAAGTGGGAGAATTTTTTTTTCTTCCATTTTTTATAAGTAGGAAGAGAAAAAAAAAACATACCTCATTGTTCACCTTGCCTATAGTGCTGGACTGATTAGGTAACTCTAGAAAGCGTTGAGTCGCTCACCAACTGAAATGTAGTTTCTTGTTTAATAAGTATAAAGTAATAGCCTGAAATTAAGAACTGCACAACGCCTTTGGAAAGTATCCATAGTTATTAAACTTTTTTTCACACAACACCCACAAACTTCAGTGGATTGTATTAAGAGTTTATCTGACAGACCAACAAAATGGGTTCATGTTTTTCATATTTGTGCAAATATGAAAAGAATGGTTTGTTAGGGAACATTAGGGAACTACATAATCATCATATTGCTCAAGGAACTAATCAGACAAGTCAGAGGAAGTTGTTGAGAAGTTTAAAGCAGGGGTAGGTTAGAAAACAGAGTCACTGGTGCTTAAATCTAAGCTCAGCTGGGGGAATCTATCAACAGGACAACTATTAATCCCGCAAACTATAAATTTGGCCTTTATGGCAGGGTGGCAAGAAGGAAGGCGTTGTTAAAAGAAAGCCACAGGAGATGTGGCTTGCAGTTTGCCACAAGCAATGTAGGGGAAAGCACAAACATGTGGAAAGAAAGTGGCCACATCATGCTGTGGTGCCTTTCTTTTGCAGAAGTTGATGTGCAAAGCTAGTGGCGAAATACCCAAAGGAGAAACTGCAGGGACAGATGGGTCTAAAAATGTATTGACTCGGGACACTGAATACCAATTTACACCACAACCATTTTATCTGCAAAGACTTCAGGAACTATATCAAATTATCATTCTAGTTCACAAACATACACGTATTAATCTGTCACATAAACAATAAAATACATACAAATGTGTGTTTGTAGGTTGTGTCAAGGTCCTGGATCAGGCTTTTTGCTTTCTCCTATGTAACTCTTCATAGCTGTGAAAACTACGGATTCTTGTTTTTATAGTTGATGCATCTGACCCTTAAAGCAAAAGATGCATAGAGGCCGCCTGGCAGAAACCCTGAGAAAGAAACGAAAATGACAGTCGTGGAGGTATTAGGCCAAAGCAAAAGTAGAAGAAAAGGAAAAGGGAAGCATGAAATACAAACATAATGGGATGCAGCACGGGAAAGGAAAAAGAGCGTCTGACAGGGGAAAAGAAGCATGTCTCATTGTGTCGACAACAACAGGTTGGCTGTCATTGACAATGAGTACTCCAAGATCATTTTAATGGTAGCATTAACAGGAGTAATCCTCTTAGTCACAAGTACTTCTGCAGAGTGTCTGTAGTGCCATTAACCCAAGGATATCTTTCCATAAATCACCTCAATCCTTCACAATCTTTTGTGGAGATTTTCTGACTAAATGACAAATAAAAACCTTTTAAAGAAAAGGGACATCTTGTGATTTTTTTTTTTTTTCATTTTTATCTGTTTTGATTTGCTCCCTCTGGAAAATGCTTTGACAGTGGCTATTTTTTGTATAAAAGAAGAATCTTTGAAAGATTTAACTGGCCATGGAGGATATTCATCACATTCTTGGAGGAACTGTTTTGAACAGTGTGTTAAATTTATTTCACAGTTGTTTTCTGAAAAAAAAAAAAAAACACAACCCACTAAAGAGCCAAAAGAACAAAATCTAGAGGAAGGATTGCAGGATCAAAAATAAAAATTCAGCTAGAAATTTTAATGATGATAATTCCCAGACAAGCATCAATATTGAAACTCAGAGGGAAAGTTATGAATAAAATGTTCTCAAAGTAACCTAAAAATATATTCAACATTGTTGTTTTTCTACCTTTAAACTTCCAGGTGATAATCAGTCGCTCTTTCCTGAACAAAGTTTGCTTCAAGCAAAGAAAACTGGCTCTTTTTTTGTCAGTCTAACAACATCCATGTCTAATAAACCATGAAGCCTGCATATATACAAGCAGAAAATCTGGATTACCATCAGACTCTGTGTGTCTCTTCACATTTCAGAATACAACAGTGATGAGGATAGTTGGTTACCAGAGTTCCCAAAGGTAAAAAAAGAAAAAGAAACCCCTCTACTTTTCAGGTTTTGGCTGTTTGAATGCAAAGTGGTAAAATCGATGAAACAGTTTTCATACATTATAGTTGTATCACTGCTTCTATGCAAGTTTAATAGCACTCAAATTGAGCAGTTAAATTCTAAAGATCAATAAATGACTCAAAGTGACTCATTTACTGAAATTAGTTTTCAACTCTTCTGCTACAGGGATTTTCTTTCCAATGAAATGGAAAAAAACAAAACAGTTCAGGATAAGGGACCATTAAAGGAATCCAACCAAGAATCACCAAACACACCAGATGAATAAGGATACAGTCCCACAGCAGAATGAAAATAGTCCCAACAAACACCTCTGTTTGGTCTTGCTTGGCTACAGAATCATGACTAACAAGCACCTGAGCTGCTTTTCTCATCTGGTCCTCACATGGATGGAGATCTGTAATACTCAACACTCTCCAAAGTCCCCTTTCCCCTTTTAGCTGAAGAAATATGTTGAATATTTAATTCTCAGGTTGCTTGAAAAGGCTACATTATCTGGAGTGTCAAATAGTTCACCTTGATTTATTCAGGTGGATAAAAAAGAAATATACGCACAAAGAAGACAATGCGTCAGTGTTTGTTTTCTGTGTATTTTATGTTGAATGATTTATATGGGTCAATGTTAAATGGCTTAAAAGTCCCAGCCCTCTAAAGCGGAAGATGGATGGATTTCACTCAAAATAATATCAAGAATAAATGAAATGGTTGGCTGTGTTTGAAGACATTTTGCACTGTGCCTCTGTAAATCTATAGTGCTTACACAAACAGTTGTGTGAAAATAGAAATGAGTTCAGAGGACACTGTAATATTAATAGCACAGTGTCTGTGACAAAGCAAACAACGAAGAGAAGGGGCGATAAAGCTTCAGGCCTCAGTTTGTGTGTAATTGATGATATCTCCATCTTTCTTCATGCCTTTCTATCCGCTCCAACTAGCCTCTTCAGCTGACCTCTTGTTTCGTTTCCTCTCTTCTGCTCCACTCACCTCTTTAGTTCTAGCAGCTGCAGTCTTTTCACAATCTCTCATTAGTCCACCGTTTCTATTTTCTTATTGTGGCACCGGCGCACTGACCCCTCATCTGCTCTCCCTCCCATCTCTGACTCTCTTTACTATCATTCTCAACTTCATTTTCTCCTGCCAAGTCAGCTCCTCTGTACCCTCTTTTTCACTCAACCAGTTCTTAAATTCGCTCCAACCAGCCAGGTCATTAATAGGGAAGGTTGTGCTCTGCTAAGCCTCTGGGTCTTCCTTTGTGTTTGCTGTTTATTTATTTTTCTCTTCTCAGCAACAAGGATTTCTTTTTTGACGCAATGTCTTGCTCATGTTTCCTTTTCTCCCCTGCCAGGACTCCCAAAATCAAATCGGCCTAAGTGAGTAACAGATGACACATGTTGCTGAAGTGCAGGCAGTTATAAGATCTTTAGAGGCTTCCAGCGTTGCCAAACGTTCTCCAACCAGTTCTTAGATTAACGAGAGCAAAGGGGGCCAACAAATGTATCTGGGCTTCATTTTGCGTTTTATTTTACTGCATGAAAGCCTATCAGTGTGTTTATTTGACATGGGAGATGTGTAGGAAAGTGAACCAAGACGGTGCACAATCATTTGGGATTGTAAAAAAATTTAATAAAATCATACCTACATGATATTTTGGCAAATGTTCAGTTTATTTATATTCCTACATTATTTTTTATAGTAAAGCTTTCAGATTGATTAAGGTAAATACTTGCCATATTTTCTTCAAATCAACCACTTATGAATTTCTTAAAGTTTTCAGAGGACTCCATAATGGCCTGTTTTCATTTATTTTAGCTCTGGGTATGTAGGGAGCAGCTGAATACGAACCATCTATAAAGACCTCCACCAGGTAGATGAGATTTACTGGAGTCATAAAAGTATATTTCCTAACAGAAGACCGTCAGTAGAATGCAGAAAAAAATTCTAAAATCCTTGGTTGTCAGCAGGTAGAAAACGTTGGCGAGGAAATGTCCCACACCATTTGGATCTATTTTATGACCAAAACGCTGTGCAAAAAGCAGAAGCAGCAAAATGATGTGCATTATGTCGCTTGAGGCTGAATTACAGCCATATAAATTTTAAGTTTATAGTTTTGCTTATTTTTGACTTTCAGAAAGAGTAGTTTTACTCCTTTTTCTGGTTGAGCTCCTCCTAATGGAAAATTACAGTTTTGTTTACTAATGAAAAATTTCCACAGGTTATTTTTCATTATTGTTTTGTTCACTATGTTTTGGGTCTTTCACCAAATCTCCATGGTTTCCTTCACAACATTTATGAAGCTTCTCTGAGCTTTTATTAGTTTCAAATTAAACAACAATAATTATAAATTTAAATTACATTAAAAATGTTGACATTTTTAATGTAATTTAAAATGTCACACATACAGAACAGAAACTGTATGTGTGAACACTTTTTTTTGTGACCACTGATGGTAGAGGTGAGTCCATCAAATTATGGGCAATATTTTTTTTTTCTTTTAAAATAGGCCTGTTTGTAAAATCCAGGGCTATTATTAAAGTTATTTTTAAAAAATCCAAGCATTTTTTCCTCCTTAGTCTTTGTTGTAGTAACTGTTGTTGTTGATGTTGTGTCCTAAATTTAATGAATATATGGAGCTTAAATCTAACACATCACACAAACTGTAACCTAAACTTTAAACAATTTGGAGGATCCACCGGGTATGGAAAGCCAAATGTGTGACAATTCAATAATTTCTAAGTCCCAAATTTGAGATTTACCCATGTAAATTAAAAACAACCTTGAGACGCATGCATTAAATAAATAAATCTATCTTCATCTTCAAAAAATAAAATAATATATATATGAATTATGTAGCACTGGAAGCAAAAAAGTAATTTAACAAAAATAAACTGTTATGTATGATTTCACCTGTTTAAATTAGATTCCCCAATTGCTTTAATAAGTAAAAAAATGAGCTGCCCTTTAAAATATACATCTAATAATTTTGGCTTTTGGCTTGAGCTGTCACTGGGCAAGGGGCAAGGCTTATTCAAATTGCCAAATGTAGCACTGTATGTAATAATGGATAAGGTTTTGGCATTGTAAAACTATTTTTAGAGTTAAGACTAAAAGGAACAAATGATGGATAAGAAAGAAGTGGAAAGAAGGAGAATACGTGAGAAGTGCAGTATGAAAGGTAAATATTAATTAACAGAACGTTGTGGATGAAGGGCCCAGGAAGAATATTATGTCCCCAAGGACGTCAGCTTGTGTGTGTCTGAACATCAGTTAAATATGTTTTCATTAAGTTTATGAGAATTTTGGTTTAAATACATATTCTTAATTAAATATGTATAACAAACAATCCAAATCTCATCCGTGCCGCTGTGTCGTGTAATACAGCACATCAGGAGAAGAATGAAGATGAAAATACTCACAAGGCACAGAACATAAACCCCAATCTACCTACTGCATAATATTTTGTAATATTTCTCAATCTCTATCTTGTAGCACAGTGCATTAGCTGTTACACACACAACCACACACTCCCTCTTTGTGTTCACCCGGCTACCCTTTAACTCCCTTCCACTGTATCTCTCTTTGTCTGGCTCTCTCTGTGTCTCCCAGCCTCTTTGTATGGAGCCTGCCACAACATTTTGATTTACTTAAGTGACTCCATTCTGCAATCAGCCTCAGACGTGAACTGCGTGCTTCTGCTCATGTCCTCTGTGTGTGTTTACGTGTGTGTGTGTTGTTGAGAGGCGAAACCCGACGACTAGCCTGACATTCATTAGCTTGATCAATGATTGAGTCTTATCTTATCCCTCCGTTTAGTCTCTTCTCATCTTCGACGTGCTTCTTTTTTTTTTTTTTCCAATTTGACCCAGCTCTACTCTTGTCTTTTAGCTCTGGACATGGTAAACAAAACGGTTAATTTCTGAATTCCTTCCTCCTTCATTCCCTGAACCATAATTGATGAGAAATGGTGTTGAGAAATATGTAGGGTTTTTTTTCTTTTTCCTCGCCTTTCTCCCTTTCATTTAGTGGCTCATTGATTAGTTCTGGTGTTGAGGAGAATTGCCTGCTTGGTCCCAAAGTAAAAAGCACTAAGTGTAATTCATGTTTCTCTCTATGCCGTGGTCAGACATGCCTACTGCTTTCACTATAGACGATGTCAATAAACCCTGGCGTCATCCTGCCGCTGGCAAAGAAACTTGTCTTTTTTATGCTGCTTTTTCCACTCCCAGTTGATTGACTTGGCGTCTATTGAGGCATCTACAGGCTGGACAGTGGATGATTTTTGGCGTCTTTTCACTCTCTAAAAGACAACTTGTCTGCGGGTATCAGAAGAAAGGAATCACAACACAATTCCTTGCATCTCTTACAGCACATGTCACCCTGGAGGCAAACTAGAAGAACACATTTGTTGACGAGTAGGCAAAATTTTATTTTCTTAAGTTATTATTTTAGTAAACACTCAAAAATGTCTCCTTACTATTAATTTATGGAGATTTTACTTTTTACTGCACCTTATTAAAGCAAAGTATGTTAGAAACTCTTTGATCCGGACTGCATCTATTGGATCTGAATCTGTATGACTATTTTAGTTTGGCTTATAATTGGATTGGCCTTATATGCCATTGGCAGAGCAGGGCGAAATAAAATGAACTAGAGTCCATGTAACTAGATTTAAACTTACTTAAAATGCACTAACATGCAGTTAAACTGTCGCAAAAGCAGAGACCGCAAATCGACCACAGGATTCAGATGGATATGTAGCAAGCTATGATATAGCATAGAGAATATTATAAAATCACAACTGAATTAATCAATATGAAATATTTTTAAAAAGCAATTAAAACATCCAATTACAGTCATAATTAAAATGTTGCATGTCTCTTTTTCTTGATTTGACAACTAAAATATACTTTAGATATTGTTCTCATTTGATACATTTTTGATCACATGGTGTGCATGTATTTAATAATACATGCACACCATGTATTATTAAATGTGTTTGTTTTTTTTTTTTTTAATCATCCACTAATTATTTACACCTTAAATGAAATTTGGACTGCTATGGGGTGGTTTATATTGCACTATTTTGGATTGCTTTATGTTTATTCAAAAGAAAAGAGACTAAACTGGACTAAACTGAATGTATTGAACTAACACATAATGTTTTTTTCCTGACATTATTTACTTTACTTACATACTTAATGCTGTGTATTGTGGATATCTGAACACAATGAAGCTTCTGGACTGCTTTATTCTGCAGTCCAGAAGCTGCAGCCCTGGCTGCGTCCTCCATTTTGTGTAAATACTAAACAAAGAGCTACTTTAAAAACACCATATGTTGCAGCAAAGATCAGTATTATATGTTGCCTGTTAACTGTAGATTTAGTTTTGTAGATGAAACATTTGAATTCACCATCTTGAAAATGATTAAATATAAACATAAGGAACTTGGCAACCTCTATTGTTCTATGTTTTTCTGCTACATGGTCACTCAATAAACAAGCAGTAACCATATTACTGGATTCTCTTGGATGTTCCCACAGTCTCAGTTTCTCTTATTCTCTCTGTTTCCCTTTCTCTTTGTAAGCAAGAACTTATAAGCCAGAGGCATTTCTTTTACTTTGCTTGACTTTCCACAAAATCAGTGGTGCAAAGAAAAACAAGTTTAAGAAGGAGCATGCAGTGATATAGACAAATAAAAGGAAGAAAGCATGTCTAGATAGAGCAGGAAGTGGTGAGAGAGATATTTTAGAAGGTTGGCTGAACATTGGTTGGTTAGGTCAAGCTGGGACTACTTTGGGAAAAGAGGACCACACACATACTCACAAACATACATGTGTGCACAGCCTTTTAGGCATTTCAGGATCCAACTTCAGAGCTGTTTCTGATTGTGTTTAGACGGCAATGTATATATGAGCAGACGTCTGTCTGTCTCTCTACCCCCATCACTCCATTCAGCTGTCTTTTTCTTCCTTTTTCTCCCTTTGATGCCCCTTCTCCTAATTGTAACTGACTAATTGTGGTACTCATGGCTTTTCAGCCTATCAAAGTGTGCTTCTTATCCAAATCTTTACTGTAAAATGGACCAACCCCGGCTTACTGACCAGCCAATACAGCTCAACATCTGGTACTTATCACTTTTTAAAAGAAACGGGACTTAAGTGAATTGAAATTCAGAGCTCTGAATGGAACCATTCCCAGTTGGTAAACACTACTTTCCCACTGTGAAGACTGTGCACAGCTCCCAGTAAGCTTCACAGCCTATTAGCACCAGAACAGTGGTTCTGAAGTCATTTTTGCCACTTTTGAAGCTTATTTGGTCTTGACTGAACAAATTAAAGCTGTGTTGTTTTTAAATGTTTGACAAGCTTGTTTGTGTATTTTAATGTGCTGTAAAAGTGCAGAGTTATCAAATAAATTTGTAATTCAGTACATTTATGTCTGCGTTTCAGTCAAATCAGCACTGTTTTTCTGTATCTCTTTTTTTCTCTGTCGGCATCAGAAGTGAAAAAAGTAGATTGGTGCATCTCTATATTTTACGCCTCGACGTCAGACAAAATATTCCCACATATGTTGGAAGATCATTCATTATCCCTTTGAACCACTTTAGGAGTTAATAGTCACAGGGCCGTAACGCATGAAATGTAACCGTTAAAATAGGATTGAGGAATGAGTGTGACACACAATACAAAGCAGCGATAGCAGCAGCCCAGTTTATGGGTGCAAACAATAAAGTGTTGATAATGGTCCACAAAAGCATTGCTTGTATCTGAAGCATTTGTTGCATAACACTGCCTGCATGGGGATCAAAACACAGAGCTCAGTGAAACATGGGGAGGATGCCTTAAACACGACATCTGCACACTGCTCAATTGAAATCAGTTATGCCATAGGCTAATACTCTTTGGTTCTGTTCTAAAGACAACTGTGTACCATCCAGAACATGGATGGTCTGTGATTTTATATGTCGTAAAGGACGTCTTCAACCAGAACACTGGGATTATTACAATAACCAGACTAATTTCAGCCGAAATCACAGCATAAGATGTCACGTTAGTAAAGCAGGCTTGAGGACAACATGACCTTAAGTATTTCATTTTCTAACCCTCCACTGAATTAAAATGGGAATTACTGACTTCACTAGTCCATCAGCTAAGGTTAAGGTTAGAAAGAAATAATGAAATCAACCCTAAAAGTCCCTTTACCATGTGTTACAGGTAGGTACAACCGAGCTGCATACTCCTCTTCTTCCTCCTCCTCCTCCTCCTCTTCTTCGTCTGACTCTGGCTCAATAGCGTCGGCTAACAGCGGGTTGTCATGTGGATTAGTCTGTGGATGTGATTGGTCAATGACAGGTGATGGGCAGGAGGGGGAGGGCATGGGAGAACCTATGAAAGAACACAACCAAAAAGGAAAAAAAACAGAAAGATGAATTTAAAGAAAGAAATAAAAACAAAGAACTTCAAACGTTACTAAAATCTTAAAGCAAAACGACTGAATAATGAAGTATGATGGCTGCTGCTGAAAGCGCATTATGTGATATGAGATTGATGACATCACAGCAGCTGAAAGACAATATCAGGAGTTAAACTGAACATTTAGGACCAACAAAACCTTTTGAGAACTTGGTTCTTCACCAGGACTAAAAAGAGACCCTACTTCCAGTTGTTGAAGGATGAACATGAGGAAGAGCAGGCTTTTTGTTGCATCGCCTTGAAAGCAGACTTACAAGAAGAGTGCAAGAAAAATCAATTGTGTATTGATGTGGTAACCTTGGCATTTAGTGACTTGTGAATGCTAAATTGCACTGCTCCCTGCTTGTGTAAATTTGTGTTTTCTGGTCTGTGTGTATGTTTTGGAGGAACAGAAAGCTCTGACCAAATTTGGAGCGATCCATAGAAATTCACCACCACAAAGGAAGATAATTAGCGGTTAAAAAGAACAGAGAAATCAATTTCAAGCAATTCTGTTGAATTTAGGCTGTCTTTTAGTATTTATCTTATTAAAAGACAATCTAATTTTATTTATCTACTTATTTATTTATTTCCATAAATTCAGAAACTTACAGTGATTATATTGTATTTTAGAACCAGAAAAACCCAAATCTTTACAAGATGAAGCATAAACAAAATTTAAACACACTTTTCATTGGATCTCATAGCAGACAAGCACACTTGTCAGACACAAAAAAGAGCCTTTAAACAGGAAGCACTTCCATATATGGATTCCAGCGTAGTGTCTACTATGTCACCATATGGATATCTTGCAAGGAAATAAGAGAATATATTTTTTCACTTGGGGAAAAAAAGGCTTTTTTAAATGGTGAAATGTCAAATGGACAAGCGCCTGCATCCTGACAACACGCAAAAAAGGGAAGAGTGAGAATTTTTGCTACAAAGACAATTTATTCAAGAAACATGGTTGAGCTCTGTGGAAATAAAAAAGTGAAGCTCAAGGATTTATTCCCCTGACCCACCAACAACAATCTCTCATATTTAATCCATTATTATGCAAAACTTGGAATCTTAGCTTTAAGGATGGAAACATGCCAAACGTGAAAAAAAGGAACTAAAGAAACAAAACAAATATCTTATGCTGGGACAACCAAGGTGACTGCAGTTGTTGTTTGAGAGATTATCACATAAGAAAATAAATGATTGAATTATTTATTTTTTTTTTTTTCTTGTATTCACAATTTTCGCTACATTATTTATGTATTCAATGAATTTGGGGAATTTTCAATGTCCAATTATAAAAACACAAAAAAAACAACAACTTTTCTTACATTCTCTGTCAGTACACATTGTCTTCTGATGTCCAATAATTACATTAAATCAATAACTGCCCCATCTAACAATCCTCTGGAATATTTAGCCGTCTGCCTTAATTGCAGTTGTTGTTTTCACTGATTCTGAGCCAAATGAGTGTTAAACTGCAGCTGTAGTCTGTTTATCTTTACATTACTGTCCCCTCCACACAGCACAGATGTAGGATTCACTTGAAATGACTTGTTGGATCTCAGCAACGTGTTGAACTAACTGTAGACGGCCTGATAAGGTTTGAGTGTGTTTTAGAATAACAGCGTAGTAAAACCTCTTTAACCAAAAAAAATGACTAATCACATGGAGAAGAACACTTTCACAATCACTGAATGACTCAACAATATCAAGCTTTCCCATAATACATTTGTTGGGATCAATGTGTTGAATGACACATGCCTGTCCACCACAAAAAATAGTGCAAGTAAAAGAATTACTACAAACACCAGAGAGGCCAAGATTTTTCTGTTTTGTCACAAGTAGTCATTTGCCATTGCGGTGAACTACAGGAGCACAGAAGGGTCATAATAGAAGTGTTGATTTGTTAAATCTCCAAGCTACTTCACTCATACTTTCCCTTTACTTCCTCCGTCTCTTTGTGTTTTCATTGGCCATGTTGTTATGAACTGAAAGCCGAGTTTGACATTCCAAATGTAACGTCATCTCCCTCAGCTGCCTTATATTCACTTTTCTCACACATTTAAGTATTTTGCTAATTCAGTCCTGAAAACAGTACGGTATATAATGAGAAACGCTAAAAAAAAAAAATCTTTAACCAAATCTAAACTTTTTATTTGAGTCACTAGAAGGGATGACACCTTTTGGTTTATTATCTTCATAGACATGAACAGAGGCAAACTAAATATAGTTTTTGGTTCAAAACGCCCTGTATGTTGGTATTTTCTTTATTTAATATAAACACAATTCTGAAATGTCAGACATTTTATTCTTCTGCAGTTGTTTCTGGCCATAAAACAGTGACGCAGCTTAAATAAAACTAATCTGAAATGGCATGGCCCGAGTCTCTCTTTAATTACGTTTCTGCCTTTTGTTTCACAGAGATAACAAATCAGATGTATGTACCATTTTCTATTGAATCCCCATCCCCCACTCCTATTTTTGAGTGACGCTGGATATTGGAAAATAAACTCTGTTTGGCTTTTGCTGAGGAAACATGAACATTACAGGATTAGAGCTATATGAGAGCAATATTAAAGAGCAAATATGCTCCACTGGATTCCCTGGGTAAACTGGACAGAACCGATCAGCACTATTATACTGTCTCCTGCAAAGAATGCTCTTTTTTTTATTTTAGAAAAAATAAGCAGCTGTCAAGGTGTGCTGATTTAGTTTTACTGACATTTACTGTTTTGGAATTAACAACACTTCTTCAAAAAGCTTTTACTGCAACCCAAGAACTATATTATAAGACCAACAATAAAGCACAGTACTTATACAACATCTACTCCTTTGGATCACTGTTCCTACAATGTGTGAAGTCTTGGATCCATCTCATTGCATACATACAAAAATAAAAGGAAAATAACTGCTTTGTATAGGTAAGCAACCATGACACCTAGAGTTACAGAGTTACTTTCAATCCTGTATGCTATAATAAAATGGCCATCTTTGCATATGCGCTGGCTTGACTTACAAAGCTATTCTTAAGATGACAGCACCTTTCATTTCTTTAACTTTAAACAACAGGGCCTACAGTCTTGGGTCTCAAGACTTTTTTTAAATGTTAGTTTTCTTCATATCAGAATGAACCTGACCATTTCATGCAGTTTAGGAAACTTCTTTTTCTCAATATTCAGTTTTCCCATGTTTCTTGAACTCAATAAATCTCCATATTAAAGACTGCCTTTGTGGAGTTTATTGTAAGAAAAAATATAAAGGGGGAGGAGTATTAAAATGCTGCATTTTAGGCCTGGAGGAAATTTTAGACCTTACCTTTATTAATTCATTAAACTGTTAAATGTGTATTAACTAGCAGAGGAGGAGATGTATTAGTATCAAAGCCAGATGCAGTTGTCCACTTAACACCATAGGCTATTATTGCATAGAAGTTGGTTCTTCAGCTTCAAGCCACCCTTCTTTTGAATACTGATCAATGGAGTAAAAATAACTGTATGAAAATAGCTTGCAAGAAAATGGCTGGATGCCTCCTGGCATCCTTCCTGAGTACATGGATTTATGTAGCATTTATATCTTGGGGCAACATTGGATGAGTCATATATATAAGAATCACATTTGATGGCAAAATTTCTAAAGAGCCAAAGCAGAGTTAAAATGAAACCTTCGAAGTACATTCATAATGTACTTTGTTGCTTGTTCATTACTAACAGATATCTATGTAAGAAGGCGGGCTACAGCTCAAATTTAGCCACTTAGTTTGCAAGAAACGTAGCTGAAGGGAAGGAAAAACCTCCCAGGGTTGTTGTTTTTTCACCAAACGAGTTCCAGTGCTTGCTGGTGCATATGCTTCCTTAGCATCAGTTAATCTGCTCCCAGTAGCCCTAACACATACTGCCACAGATGACTCTTGGTATTTCACCACTAAATCTCAACTGGGCCTAGAAGCGCAAAAGTTTTTTCAAGAGCTGTAGTACAGAATACAACATAAATAAGTTTTATTGTCCATCATTTTGAAAATTTAGGTGGACTCGCAGTAAAGTGGCAGGCAATCAAAGCATGTACAGAGATGAGAAAAAGTGTCCCCTTCCTGACTTCTTATTCTTATTTTTATTTTTGCATGTTTGTCACACTTCAGTGTTTCAGAACATCAAGCCAATTTAAATATTAGTCAAAGCCAACACAAGTAAACACAAAATAAGTGTTTTTAAATGAAGATGTTTATTACTAAGGGTGAAAAAAAAAAATCCACTTGGACGTGTGTGAAAAAAGTGATTGCCATCCCCCCTGTTAAAACATAACTGGTTTAACACACCTGAGTTCAGTTTCTCACCATGGCCTGATTATAGACACACCTGTTCTCAATCAAGACATCACTTAAATAGAACCCGTATGACAGAGTGTAAATGTGTGAGTGAATGTGTGAATGACTGAATGTAGTGTGAAGTACAGGCCATTTCACATTTGCCAAAGTGAAGTATAGTGAAGATTCAGGAACACATGAGGAAGGGCTACAAAGTCCAGAAAGTGTTACAAAGTCCTTTCTAAAGTTTTGGGACTCCAGTGAACCACAGTGAGTGCAGTTATCCACAAATAGTGAAAACATGAAACAGAGGGTTGACCAAAATTATGCCAAGAGCACAGCAATGATTCATCCAAGAGGTCACAAAAAAAACCCTACACAACAACATCCAAAGAACTGTAGACCTCACTTGCTTCACTTAAGATCACAGGTCATGCTTTCACCATAAGAGAGAGATTTGGCAAAAATTGTCTGCATGGCTAAAGTCCAAGACAAAAACCACTGTTGATCAAAAATAACATTAAGGCTCATATCAAATTTTCCCGAACATATCTTGGTGATAAAGACTTTTGAGAAAACATTCTGTGGACTCATGAAGCAAAAGTTGGACTTTTTGGAACGTTTGTTCCCCATTGCATCTAGAGTAACACTAACGCTGCATTTCAAAATTAATGTCAAGCCAACAGTACAACATAGTGGTGGCAATATGATGGTCTAGGCTGTTTTGTTCCTTCAGGACTTGAAAGATTTGCTGTGATAATTAGATAATACCAAAAAGTCCTGCAGGAGAACGACTGACCGTTGGTTACCTCAAGCTAAAGCCAACTTGGACTGTGCAGCCGGACGATGATTCAAAACACACTAATAGTCTTCCTCTGAATGTATGAACAAAAACATAGACTTTGGAGTGGCCAAGTCAAAGTCCTGACAACCCATCAATGTAAGCAGAATTACAACAATTCTAAAAAAAAAAAAAAAAAAATGATCAGTGGACCAAAATTTCTCCACATCGGTGTAAAAAACGACTTCCTGCATGCTATAATATAGGGGATTGACAAAAGAGATTTAGTGTTACACCAACACTAAGACTGTATATGGTTTCAATTAAAAACACTCTCTGATTAAGGACAGTAATAATCTCCCAATTTGGTCAACCGAAGAACATACAAAAAAAAAATCAATAATTGATTTAAGCAACGTCTTTGAGAATTATGGTACATCACATTCAGAACCGAATCTGGACGCATCTGGAGAGAATCTTTGGAATGACGTGAAGATGGATGAGTGTTCCATATACAAACCAACTGAGATTAAATGATTCTTCCAAGAAGAAGGGAGCAAAAAAAGGATGAGCCAAGCTTATTTCCAAGAATAGTTCATTCTCTTATACATTGCACTTACTGCATATCTGCCAATTGCGTTCTCAGAAAGTAATGGAGCCTTGATATGAGTTTTTGTAAATGACACACTGTAGTTGCTTTCTCACACTGGAAGAATATGATAAAACAAACAGAATGCAAAGTGATAATGAGTCATAGTATAAAACAAATTTAAATGTTTTAACAAACAGGAAAATGTCTTACTTTTCAGTTCAACAAAAGCCTTTGGTGTTCATATCACCACATGTAAAAAAAAAACTAACAAATGCAAGAAACAAATGAAAAGCTAACTCCGTCATGGGAAGGCCAATCAGTAAAGACAAAAAACTTTCAGAATTAGACGGTAGAACGTGTCAACTGACAGCCCAACCTCAAGAATCAGGTATGAAAGAAAGAATGACTTCTACACCCTGAAGATTTTAGGCCCCTTGCACATTCACAGTTCTGTATCCACTGCTTGAGTGAGAACACTTCCAAACTTCAGGTTTGCCCAGTGATCAGCTCACAGTGATCAGAGTAAAAATGTTGGATACTGTATGCATGGGCATCAAATGGGGCAGCATGATCGGCATAGTGTAATCCTGCTCCTCCATTGGGCAACGCGTATAACAGAACGGGTTTGGGAGTGGTGTGCCCCGTCCACTGCGTTGTATTTCTGAAAGGCCACCCTGTCAGGCTGGGTGAAAGCCATAATGAAAGTAAACCAGAGGTTTTAAAATTTGCTCCACTTTAAAGGGTGAGAATTTTTTTATTTTACTGTGTAAGACAATTTTAATTAAAACCACAGCACAGTTAACACTTGGATAAATACAGTCTATATATTTCAGTCAGCTCAGTCTTTGTGCTCTGGATGAATTTGCTTGGACAGCCAGACCTGGACTAGTTGTCAGTTGCTATGAATGTTCTCCACTTGCAGACTATTTTCCATACGGTGAAACGAATGATTTCGAATTCTTTGGAGACATCTTTTAATCTCCTGGCAGACACATTAGCTGCTACAATCGTCGTCCTGAAGGCCTCAGACAGTTGTTTGGATCACACATGGTGTTCACCCTTACTCCATCAGACTAAATGTCTGAGGTTTAAACAGGCAAACTTCCTTCAAAATCCTGAGTAATACTGTGCCAAAGGTGTTCTAGTCATACATCATATATTATGCCTAAGAGTGATTTTAGCTACTTTAAGTGGAAATAAATGTGAAAATCTCACCAGAAATTGGATCTTTTGAAGTTTAAGACAGAAAATGTCTTAAAGGTTCTTCTTTTTACTTTTATCGCTTTCAGTATTGTTAATATTGATGTTAAATATATTCTTATATACAAATAAGGTCGAAAATCAAAGGCTTTTATGGGATGTCTTTTGTTTTCAAATGACTGTATATAGTAAAGAAACTTTATTTTCATTATAGTCTGCGAGGAAAATAACAAAGGATACGGTGATTTCTCAAGCATCTTAAGCTTAACAACTTTTTGAATACAGACACACACAAAGAGAAACCCTGTTATTATTACAGAATTTCCTGTTGTAAACATCAGTTTAGTTCCTGTTTGCAATGAGAATAAACAAAATCACTCTTACATCTACAAAACACCAAATGTGAACTGAATTAACAGGCACTCTATAAGCTGCTGTGAAGAGCTCATTATTAGGAACAGATAAACAAAACTATCAATCCATGTTAAGCTCTCATAAACTTATGAATATAATTATAAGCAAAGTATATATGCACACATAAACCAGTAGCCTTTAGCTGTTGATGTTCTGTAATTTGGACTCATTTCCAGCACAGAGGAAAGAAATTAAATAACGTAATGTGATCATGGAGTGTTACCACAAAATATGTCTTAGAGGCTACAATCCAAAGACAGAACATCTCCAGATGTTCTTCTTGTCTTAAATGGCTTGCTTATGTTTACACAATGCCATCTGTTGCAATATGCGCTTTCAGCAAATATGTGGTTTAATGAGCCATATGCCTGGATCGGCCAGCTTTCTGCTGTTATGTTTCTACATTTAGCAGTAAAACACGCTTCAGGAATGTATCACAGAAGAGTGAGGGGAAAACTACTTTCAAATAACTATCGCTTAAAATATCATTAAAATACTTGTCTGAATAGCATCAGAAAGATGAGTGAAGCCAGAAGTACCTGAAAGCTAATGAGAATGAAAACAGAGCAGGGAGGAATAGGAAAATATTCACAAATAGCCAAAACCTTTGCTGCAGTTACTTCATCAAAAATTAATGTGTAGATTAGATCAAACCTTTGGCTGGTGCAGTTCGCATTCATATAGAGTTTCCCCAATGCTTCAGAAGTTCTGCGTGACAATAAATACACCTCCATTTGTGCTCTTTAATGAGACAGTTTTGACAATCTAAATATAAAAACCAACAAAACAAACACATTGGAAAAAAATAAATACTCAAACGTATAAAATAATAAAAATAAAATTCATTCTTTTATCTTCTTGCCACAGACCTGAATCTTTCAAATTTCAGCTTAAATTTTTGAAGTGACGTATCAACCTTAAATTGTTTCAATGCAAAAGCTTTGAAACAATTTACTTATTTTTCAACTTATGACATGCCAGTTTGGTTTTTTTCCTGTAGTAGCAGTTAGAAACCACTTTATGTTAGAACTTTATAGATTCTTTTCAACATGAGTCAGTTACACATGAATAGGTGATTTCATATATGTTCTCTATTTTACCCCTTCCTGTTTCTCTAAAAGTTAGTGACAGGCCCAGTGGTGATTACGACTGAAAAAAATCTGTTATGATCTGACAGTATTTAAATAGTAAAAAGTCTTATAGGGCTGTTGTAAACGAATATTTTAGTAATCGAGTAATCTATCGATTATTGTTACGATTAATCGAGTAATCGCATAAAAATTTGATAAAATAAAATATTGGTAAATCTGGCATAAGAGCAGTGTTACTATCGAATATTAATATCAGTCCAATTTTTCATACATGAGCTTCTCTACTAACTACTTTTTTGCAGTTTAGAAAATTTACCTGTAACAATAATAGCCCACTTTCTAAGTTAGCCTGAAGAAAAGTTATACAAAAATCTGAAATGATATTCAATTTAATAATAAAGAGGCAGACTCACAAATACGCTTATAAAAAATGTCTATACTCCAATTTTTAGTTTATGTTTTCATCTTCAGTGAGTTTAATAGAT
>CAEGAE010031160.1:0-16871 GCA_903067095.1 Girardinus metallicus | reverse complement strand
GGCATCGTTTGCTTTTCTCCGAGTGTCTTCCATGTTGATGACGGCGAGTAAAAATGACTGATTCACCAGACCGTAACCGTCATAGTGAATATGACGTGTCGCACGATTTCATTGGACCTCTGTGAACAACTCCTCCATTTGATTGGTCTGCTGTTTTTGGCGCCATGGAAAAAAAAAAAAACATGTACTAGCCGCACCAAAATAAAAGCCGGCAGTGTTCAAAGTGTGGAAAAAAAGTAGCGGCTTATAGTTCGGAATTTACGGTACTCAATTCAAAATGTGATGCACCATAAAGTGGAAGATTTTAATCATCACTTGTTTATATAGTGAAGAAAATCTGCTTAAGAGTATAAGCCACCACATAAATTATTAGTATTCCAAGGTATTATTTATGTGTTTTTTTAGACTGAAATTGACCGAAATACAATGATAAATCAGAAAGGAAAAAGATAGGAACCAAAATGCAGACAGCGTTTCACCGGGAGGCCTAACGAGGGGAGCCCCGCGCCTCGCTGCTCAGACAGTTTGGGGAAGAGGACGGCGGCCATTTCTTCATTGACTGACGCTGTTCGTGTTTACAGGTTTTCCACTAAGAAGACAGGAGAAGCGGAATCATCAATCAAAACATCATTTGTTACGTTTCGTCCCAGCTGAGACGTTTATTTGTTCAGAGTTAGCCAAACTCAATAAGTATAAAACTAAAACCATGAAATGTCTGTTTCAAAGAATCACTTCCTGAAGCGCGTTCAGGAACAGCTGCAGTAACAAATCAGGCCCTGCTGAGGGCGATATAACGCGGTGAGTATCAACATTGTTGAATGTAGCGCATTAGCAGCAGTGACGTTTATAATCAGTGTTTTAAGGTTAGCGCAGCTAGCATTTTAGTTAGCGGTTCTCACCGCTGATTATAGTAAAATGAAAACCTTTGTCCCAGTGTTGGTTGCTGCTTCCCGTTAGCTGAACTCCTCCACTTCCTGTAAATTCTCGGTCGTTCCTGGAAGTCTCTCTAAAGTGTCTCAAGACCAAGATGGCTTCTCCAGGACCTTCAGTCTTTACACTGCTGGGCAAAACTTTTAGAACACCTCTGATTTTTCAAGGTTTTTTTTACATAAAACGATGCAGTTTAACGTCTCACTGCTCTGAAACCAAAGTAATTGTAGTTAGAAAAGAAATTGTAAAATCAACTTGTAGACCAGAATTGGTTCTAGACGTTTGACTCATCGAAGTAGCCGCCTTTGGCAGAGATAAAAGCTAAACACATTCATGGTTTCGTCTTCAGAAAGTTGTTCCAGAAGTTCCCATAAATGTGTCACCTGAACGTTGCTTTGGTTTCTCTCTCCTGTCCAGTTTACCGTCTTTTCCTTTCTCCTTCCACCGAGATAAATGTTGTAAAGTCTAAACTCGTTTCAAGGTTTCTATATAAAAACCTTGAAATGAGTTTCAAGGCAAATGAGTTTTGGCATAACTTGGATGTGAGTTTTGGGTAAAATACTTGGTTTAGGATGAACCCTGACCAAATGGCACTGCAGAAGGCCATGGTAGCCATTTTGATTCTCGCACTCTGAAAAGGTCGCGGAATCCGACTCCAGTCTCCGGTCTCTGTGTCCGCAGGCGACATCAATACTTTAGAGGAGCGACTATCAGACGCACTGATGGATGCTGGCCAGTTTGATGGCAGTTGGGCGCCTCGCCGACAGATCTGCGGTCACGCTGCGCGTCTTTCTGTTCCACTCTCAGTCTTTTGTCATTCAAAACATTTTGATGTGAACAATGTTTTTCGCCGAGCATCTTACCGTCTGACACCAGGCACACGTGAAAGTTTGGTCAGATGTGACCGTCAGCGGAGAGAAAAACAGCAAATGTCGGAGCTGCTGTTTGGTGTTACTTTACCCTTTTTGACCTCTGGTAGTTCAGCAGTTAGTTTTGTACCGATTCAAGTTATTCGTTGGACCCGAACAATTTAAACTGAAACACAGAACAGCAAACAATTGGGGAATTGTTGTTATTATTGTTTTTGACCCGTAACGTAAAAATGCCTCTTTATTGTTCATGTCCTTGTCAGCTGAGAGGTCCAGAAACCTTCTTCCTTAAGGTTCCGACCCAACACAAAGAGTCCGTCAGGATCCGGTTCTGTTCCCAGTCAAACCCTCAGAGGATGAACTTTGACCCGATGGATGACATGCATGATTTCACCTGTCAAGTTTGTCTGCTTTAATGATACTTCTGAGAACGATCAGATCCGATCCAACCAGCCGGACTTCCTCATGCCGGCGCCGCGGTTCGCCTTCGGGCTCGGATTATTTACGCTCAGAGTAAAGATGAAAACCTGCAGCTCCTGTTTGGATGACGCACAAACTCCTGCATGGCTCAGTCAGGTAACCTTTGACCTTTGAGTTTTGGCCTTTTTGCGATGTTATTCTCGAAGGTTTGGTGACGATCGGTTCGGATCCGGAACGGATCAGTAAATTCAGAGTTTTACTTTGGGATCCGATTCTAATGGGGGAAAATAAGTATTCAACACACTTTCCCTTTTTATAAACCAGTTACATTTACTGGTTTATGAGTAAACCAGTAACTGAGTTACATTTACTCACTTCTAGGAGTACTTTTTACTACTTTTTACTTTTATTATTTCATTATGAAGTATTTGTACTCTTCAGTAAAATTTCTGGATTTTCTTCTCACGTTTTAACCAAAATCCACCAGACTCACACACCTGCAGTTTCTGCTAAAGTTTAATTATTTATTCTTTTGAACGAAACTGATTTTGAAAAAATTGTGTTAATTATATGAATTATTGTCATTTTGATCCTTGAAATATCAAAATTCCCACTTAACTTTACATTTCGGTCTGTCTGATGATGTCATTTTTAAATACTAAATGATTGATGATTTGATCAGGTTCTCAGTACTTCAGTAAACTTTTTAAGAAATTCTTTCTTAGTCTTGAATAATTTCTTGGACGGCTACTTTTTACTTTTACTTGAGTAAAAACATGAAGTATTTCTACTCTGAGTTGAGTATAATTTTTGGAGACTCTGCCTCCTCTGCAGGTCGCCCAGCTCACCCGCTGGTGGCGCTGTTGAAGGCAGCCTCGCCCAGCGCAGCTGAGGCTACCATGTAGCTCACCGCCGCCAGCGGGGGAATGACCGACTGTAGCTCTGAGCTTGATGAAACGATAAACAGATAGAGGCCGTTTACCATTTTCACATAATCCGGAAAATCACAACATTTGATTTAAAACTAATTATCATTGTTTGGATGAAAAAATGCTGCGTTCCGGTTACTCCGATCAACGCTGCACCAGATCTGACGTCACTGCAGCTGATGAGTTTCTCTGGAAACGTCAGAAAACATGAGAGTTAAAGGTTAAGAAGAACAGGAACTAGGTGATGGATAATATGTGTCCTCAAGCGAAAAATCATGTTTGGCATAAAGACAGACGAAGAGGAAGATGGAAAAAGACAGAAAGCTGAGCAAAAACAAAAGACAAGGAAGGAAAACATCTTAAAATCCCCTTTTCATTGTGACAGAACAGAATGTCACAATAAAAGCTTTTACGTCCAGACGCCCTGCCTCTGCATCCTGGGCGTGTACCGTACGGCGCGCCGCCGCGTTCCGGGCTGCACAGGAACGATCTCTGGGATGAACTTTGTTAACACGGCATCAAGCGGACGAGCCGAACGGAACGCGACCCGCCCTGCTCGCTGTGGCGTTCCGCAGGGCTCCGTTTTCAGCCCACTGACTTCTAACCATATTCCTGTCGTTGTTTTGCTGATGATATCCAGGTGTTTTTCCCTCTTCTTCCAAATAAAGTTTAAAAACTGCACATTTTGTCTGGATCAAATTATTGAAGGAAAAACAACGGGAAAGATGAAGCAGGCCCTCGGCTCTCTTGGTTATTTAAATCTTTGGTTAAAAACCTTGAAAAGACCTTCAGCTCTGGAAAATCATGTCTCATGTCTTTATTGCTGTCATCTCACCTTGGTTTGTTAAAAATATCCAAAAATTACAGCATAATGACAAACGTACACGAATTCTGTAAAATAACCCACTTTTGTTGTCAAAGAATAATGTAAAATAATATTAATCTGTCTGCAGTCAAACCTGGTTTAACACCAGAGTCGGCTATTAACTCGTTACATTTACCTGAATAATGTTTTTTAAATGTACTTGTAAGAAGTATTTTTACTTTTTCCTTTTACATGAGTAGTTTTGTTGTGAAGTATTTCTGGATTTCGTTCCTCCTGAATGAAAAACCAAATTAACTGAAAATCCGCCAGACAGACTCACACCTGCCTGCTTTTTATTGGACGAATTTGGAAAAATTTTATTTTGAGAAATTTTATTTTTTTGTTACTTACAGAAATTATTGTCAAACTTAAATTTCAACTTAAGTTTATATTTTGGCCTGATGATGTAATTTATAAACACTAAATGATTGATAATTTGATCAGTTACTCAGTACTTTATACTTTTTGACTTTACTTGAGTGTAATAATTTTTGGATACTTTTTCCTCCTCTGGTTTCCACTCAGTCATCACTTCCTGTTTAAATCCTTATTTCATTTCTAAACTGAGTCACTCGCTGCAGTAGCGTGAACATCCTTTAAAACATTTCTCAAACGTTGGATGAAACTTTGACTAAACATCTGTTAAAACAGGAGATTTCATGTCCTGAGTTTAAACTTGCAGTTTAACGTTTTTAACTGTAAATCTAGTGTCTTCCAGCAAGAACTGAAACGATGAGTTTGTCTTTGAAAGCTATAAATAAATATTTAATCTTCATGTGATTCCAAAATAAAAGCCTTTTAAGCAGATTGTGAAAGGCAGCATCTATAAAACATCATCTTTTGATGACAGAAAATTGCTTAGATTTTTGTTTAATCGTGTTTCTGTTTCTCCTGGTTTGGTAATAAAATGAAAATAATTACTGGTTTTAATCTGATCCAGGATTGAGTCCGTGGACAATACCACAGATTATTTCTTTTCTAAAATAATCTGTCAGTGAAACTAGAACTTTTTCATCAAATTTAACAAATTATTCACTTAAAATAATTTTCTATGTTGCTGAAAACATTATTTACAATAAAGACATAGGAGGAAGGGGCTGGAGAGACGGGAGAAATAATACAAAAACGTCACAGTTAACTGAAGTGCACGGAATGCAAATTCTAGACATGAAATTCAAACTTCATAGCGTGTCTTCTTTAATAACATATATGATCTGTGTTTAGTGACCAGTGTGTAGTGTTTCTAAATACTATTTCCAGTGTAATAAGACATTTAAACATAAATATTTGGTCAAATGTTGTATTTTTACAGTGCAGATGAACATTTTATTTTATTTCCTGTGAAGTTCATGTTTTTGGGCTGTGAGTGTTTGAAGGTGAAGTTTTGCTTGTTGGCCAGTAAATCTGGTTGTGATCAGTTCAGCGATGAGCAGAGAGTGATTCATGAAAGGCTGAGGAACCTGGAGAACGGCGTGACGCGTTCCCACCGCCGCCACGCCGCAGCAGCCAGGAGGCCCAGGAAACACCGAGGCGTTCCACTGCACAATGCGGCTGATTTGGTTCTGGAGAATGAGGATATAAAGTGTTTTTGAGTGGAGCGTCACACGCCCTCCTCTGATGGAGGTATAAACGCCGAGCCGTGGCGTCGGATCAGCACTCCCTCGACGCTGCGCCGCAACATCCAAAGGTTTGAAGATGCAAAACATTACCTAGCTTTTTAAAAACATTTTGCAAATAAGAGATTTTTAAATTTCATTCATTGGTAGACGTTTAGTTTGGCTACATCTCTTTAGTTTTCCTGTAACACTTTATTTGATTACACTGCAAAAATACAATCTGATCAAGTTTTTCTGGTCTGGTTCCTACTGCGAATGTCGTAGTGCGCTTTAATTAAGACAAAAATAACTTAAAAGTAACTTATCAGCAAGATATAGGAGCTTTTACAAAGTAAATAATAATTGATATTGATGACAAAGTTCTGCTTCCATTGGCAGATAAGTTGACTTATAACATGACAAAATGAATTATTGACTCACAACAAGTTTCTATGTCTTGCTGTTCAGTTACTGTTCAGTTCTTTTTGTCTTAATTCAAGCGTAGTCAAGTATTTGCAGTAGAAACCAGAGCAGAAATCAGACTTTGTGTTTTTGCGTCAGAAACATGAAGGAGTCTTTCTGTTGTCTTTGGTAAATAATGACATTTTTAAAGCTGCATAAAAAGTGTCATTATTTACCAAATGACAACAGTTATTCACACCTTCACACACAGTTCTGATCAAGTTCATTTTCTTTGGTGATTAACTGATAATAATCTGATTTAACTTTTGCTTCACTGTCATGTTTTCATCAGAGACTCGGTCAGTTTGGGAACATTAATTCGTCATTTGGTTTTTTGCAGCTGTTTGTTGGCAGATTTTCCTTTAAATGTTTAAGATTAAAAGAAGTTTCATTTAAAAAAAAATGGTTCCCCTGAAGCTATAATGATGTTTTAATATTCAGCAGAGTTTTTTCTGAATAATCCAGATTTTAAAGACATAGAACCATTTCTTTCTAGTGTTTGTAGCTTAATTATGATTAAATATGATTTTTAACATATTAAACAGAAATGCTGGGTTTTTATGGTGATGATATCCTGCAGATATTTATTTCAAAATTGTAAATATTGAAAATATAATTTTTTATTAACTGATTGGTGGTTCTTAAAACTGCAGTTTGTAATTTTTTAGAAAGAATATTCTTTTTTGCATATTTTTTGAAGCTGTCTCCATGTCCTGTTTGTTATGAGACAGATAATCTGAAAAAAGAAAAATCAACCTCATGTATGCGCTGCTAAATATGCTAACGGTGGAGAATCAACTTACCGTTTATCTGCCGTCATCAAGTGGCTATGCTAACTAGCCTGAACATGCTAGCTGCATAGCCTGTGGCGATTGTCAGCACTAAGCCCCGCCTCCTGGCTCTGATTGGTTGTTTTTAGAGAAGGCAGAGGAGCTCAGCGTTTCTGACTGTTTTCAAAATATATTTTCATAAACCACCTGCAGCTTTAAACTTTTCTATTTATATTTTTGTGGTTTAAATAATCAGCATTTAAATAAGAGCCTGAAGTGAAACTGTTGTTCCTCAGATACAAACTGCAGCTGCAGCAGCTGGAACAGATAAAGTTTGACCTTCGTGGTCCTTGCAGCTCCACCATGGCAGTCGGAGCCTCTCTTCGCCTCCTGGCAGCGTTGCTTCTCACCCTCCCAGGTTTCACTCAGAGCTTCATGCCGAACTCCTTCTTCTTCGGGACGCGGAGTCATCGTGACATCACCCAGATCGCGATTCTGAGGAAAACAGCTGAGGTTTGCCGGGACGTTGCTGCTGCAGAGGGCAGAAGCTTCACTTTGGAGGTGACTGACCTGGAAATGGGCTTCTGCTGCTCAAACATCCTCAACATGATCTGACTTTCACTTTTGCCCCCAGATAACCAACACACTGACGGTTAACAAAGTGCAAAAGGCCTGCTCTGTCCCGCTGCTCGACTTACCCGTCTCCAGCGAGACGTTCCAAGCTGCAATCAACAGCATTCACCACAGCAGCGACGCCCTGCTGACCCCAGACCCGGCCTTCCACTTCCACAGCGAGGCCTTCCTCACCGGCAGGGGCCTCATCACTCAAGGTAGAACTGCAGCACAGAGCTAATCAGAGAAATGTGAGTCATCAAATTAACAGAAATAAGAGTTGGAAATATTTCAGTGTAAGTCATCTGTATTATTAACAGTGTGAAAGAAGCAACAATAAATGCTCATATTGAGGCAGACAGAACAGCGGCTGATTCACTGACAAACGTCACCCAGTTTGTGTCGCCAAATGGCTTCAGTGATGTGGCATCTGTTCTGCGTCTTTCCTTTAGTTTTTTCTGCATCTTTTGTCGATCCTTCAGGATTGTCGGCTCTAAAAGCTTCTGTGAAGGAGCAAAACTTTCAGTCAGCCAGAATCACTCTTGGAAGAATCTGTCACACCCTCCAGGTGAGGCTTGGGAATGACAGAATCCTCTTTCTTTGGAACCAAGATACCTTTAAAAAACATTGTTAACATTTTTATTTGTTTTTCTTCTTTAGGACTTTTACAGCCACAGTAACTGGGTGGAGTTGGGAAGAACCGCAGCTTACAGCGCTCTGATCAGACCAGATCAGCCTCTGGAGAACCTGGCAGGTAAAACGTCGCGGGGAATCTACAGCAACAGACCTGGAGGTTTAACAACTCTTCAATTAAAGTGAAGAACATGATAAATAACCAGCTTTCTGAATGCATCAGGTCCTGATGTTCCAACCTGTAGGAGCTGTGCTGGGCTGAGCTGCAAAGACAACATACTGCCTGCAGTCCTAGAGCAGGGACTTCTCACCTCAGGCTACTACAGCACCGAATCTCCAGCAAAACCTGCAGGTAGAAACTTTAATTCCTCTGGAAAAAAAACAAACTGATTCTTCTGTTTAGTGTCCAGAGGGGTATAACTGCATTAACCCCGAACATTTCCAAATATTATGACTGTAAGGGGCATAATTGAGACGTGGAGTGGAAGAAACACACACACACACACGTGTTTTCATGAAATATAAGGACACATGTCAGAAATAGGACAAATGGGTACATGCCCTTCCAAAGTTTCTAGAGGCCTGAGAATCAAATGTTTTTCTATGCATATTTCCAGGAAAACATTAATCTATTGAGATTTTAGTTACCTATATTTTGGTAAAATCTGATTTTAATGCAACTTATGGGGACATTGTCTGATTTATGTGACTTATGAGGACATGACTGCACCAACCCTGGAACATTTCCAAATATTGTGACTGTAAGGGCTGTAATTGAGATGTAGAGTGGAAGAAACACAACCGCTCACTCACGCACGCACACATATTTGTCCCGTTGTCCTAGTTGACCCTCATTTCCTGCTGGTGGTGATCATTTGACTGATGGTTGCCTCGTTTCACCAGATTCTCCGTAACTCTTACTGATCTGAATCTATGTATTTGTTTTAAAGGTAAGTGTAGCCACGGTGGTATCTATGACCAGACGAGCAGAACCGAGCCAACCGGTGGTATCAATAAGGACATGGACTCGTCTTCTCACGGGCAGCTGCACCAAACAGCAGCGGGCCTGGCCATGGACGCCACGGTGGAGCTCTTGGAGGACATTAGAGTCGCTATCGGAGACAGAACATTCCTGAGGTAGGAAACGCAGCGAAGCCTGCTGTGTCCCAGCGTCCACAGGTGAAACCTGATTGGTTCCTGTGTCCCCACAGGCTGATGGACATCTCACAAGCACCCGCGCTGGTTTTTGTGGTGGGCACCACGGGTAGTATGGGTGATGACATAGCTTATGTCAAAGCACTCACAGCTGTAATCATAGATGGAAGAAGAGGAACACCGATTGAGCCCTTCGAATACATTTTGGTCCCTTTCAATGATTCAGGTATCCATCCAGCACAGGAAAAATAATGCCTTTAATTTATTTCCAGGTTTCCATTCAAGTCTCCCCTCTATTTCTGATAATAATGTGGATGGCTGCAATCAACAGTCAGATGATTAAATTGTTCACACACCTGCTATAAACCTGTTGCATCTCTGATAGTGCTGTTTACATTAATATGTTTGCTATATGCCTGAATCATCCACTGGTAATAAAAGCAACAAAAAATATGCACTTTACTAAATATGGAATACATGCAAACATATTCATGACACCCTTTATTAAATCAATTTCTCTTAGTTGTAATTCAAATAGCTAAAAATTAAATTACATTTTTAAGTACTGGCGAGTGGACCAGTACTGGGCTGATTCTGAGCCTTCAAATCAATCGAAGAAGTTTCCTTTAACTTATATGCTGTGAAAATAATGTTTGTTTCACTACAGCTTAGAGCAGATCATTGGTATATTAATGCAGTAACCATGTAGCCTGATGTGAAGTCATTTCACGAGATCAAACACTGAGAAACTTTAATTATTGTTATCAAACGTTATGAAGCCAAAAACCCTCAGAAACATTTAGGGACAACCACAAGAATCAACTTATTTAAAGTTAAAACTCAGTTTCACACAAAGATGCTAGCGTAAATGTTTGGCTGTTGAACTGGACCATTCAATGTTGACATCAAGCCAAGTTTCTGTTAGCAGCTCCACAAATTTTTTGATAAACATTATATTACCAAGATACACAAAAACAAACCTTTATCTTGGCTTTTTCTATTCTCCCTCTTTCTTTTCTCTCTCCTTTTTTGGGACATTGTTTTGCTGATTTATCTTCTGTCGGTGATTTGGAGGTTTGGATGTGATCTGCTCATTGCACTGTTCAGATCACCGGCCACTAGGGGGACCCCAAGAGCAATCTACTTTTTCTTTTAGCCCGCATAAAGAATGATTTCTACCTGATTAAATATTTATTATTGTAAAAATAAAAATCACAATTTATAATGAAATTGTGTGTTTCTGTTAATGTAATCACAGAAATTATTACTAAAAACATAAATAAATCAGCTCCATTTTAGGGAGTTCACAGTTCTGCCTCCTCTGCAGCATTTGGTCCAGTGACGAGGACAACTGATGCAGATGAAATGAAGACCAAGGTAAACAGCCTGACTCCTGGTGGAGGTGGAGACCTTCCGGCGATGAGCATGTCTGGACTAAGAGTGAGTCGACATGGGATTTTAACAACCTCCATCAAAAACATCTCCAAAAACCTAACTGCACATGGATCCAAAATGTTTTCCCTCAGCCAAACAGTGAAGTTCTCGGTTTACCGGTCTGTCTGGGTTCCGACCCGTGAGGTCTGGATCACAATCAAATCAACGATATTGGATCGTTGGTAGTGATGTGCAGATTGATACTTTCATTACTTGAGTCACTTGCGATACTTAATCTTAGCAAGAACTCGTTAGAAAGTAATTGAATTATTGAGATCTTTCCTAAATAAGAGAATCTTTTCGAAGGCAGGAGAAGTTCTGGAAAAGGAAACAGACTGAAGGGAAAACAGTAAATATGAATTTTTTTATTGACAGAAACTGATTTTGAAATAAAATACCAAAGTTTCCACTTATACTTTGGTCCATCTGATGGTGTAATTTTTAAATATTAATGATAATTAATTCAGCTACTCATAACTTGAGTAACTAATCCAATTAAGAAAAGTGATACTTTTCTTACTTTTACTTGAGTAAAAATATGTTGAATTCGTGCTACTACTACTGGAGTGTAATATTTCGGTACTCTACCTCTCCTGTAAATAATGATTCTTGTCTTTCTCTGGCAGCTTGCCCTGACAGCAGCTCCTCCTTCTTCCTTTATTTTTCTGTTCACTGATGCTGCCGCCAAAGACGCGTCTCTGAAAAATGCTGTGACCGCTCTGATAGAGACCACGAAGTCTAAGGTATAATACAGACTTTAAGATTCAATGGCAGAAAACAGATGTGGCCTAATGGGCAGTATGAACTTTATTTGCACTATTTTCCAGTTTTCCAGTTCCTACAACTCTTAAGTAAGTTTATTGTTTAATTTAAGATAATTTCTGTTATTTGTGTTGTAATACTTATGTGGATTTGTTGTTTAAGTTTTATTGAAATTTAAACTCAATTGGCATAATTATCAAAACTACTTAATACAGAAAAAGTATTGAGATATATTTTTGTCCATATCATCCAGCTCTACCTGAACCTGTTCAGGTATTAGCTGCTGTTGCTAACTGTTATGTAGCAACAGCAGCTAATGCCTGGACCTGTTCAGGTATTAGCTGCTGTTGCTAACTGTTATGTAGCAACAGCAGCTAATACCTGGTAGTGAGTCTTTAACGTCTCAGTGGAGGAGCTTTGACCCACTCTGGTTTGCAGAATTGATTTAATTCGAACACATTTTTTTTAGTATGAGCGACCTGTTTGAAGTTATTCCACAGAATCTTAATCAAAGTTTAAACTTAGACTAGGCCCCTAGTCAACATTGGTTGAGGTGTGAATACTAAGCTAACTCCTCCAAACCTCAGTCTGGGTTCTGTTGAAGTGAACTCTGGTTTGAATGCCAAGCGGACTGGAGACACCTTCAAAAGCAGGAAGTGGACTACAGCAGAGGGCATTCTGGGTAAAAACAAGCAATACAAGTGTGTATTTGTATTGCTTGCACTAGCACTAGCAGGAGAAGTGGTGTTTGGTTTTTAGCCAAAGTCTAAAGTTAAATCCGCCAACCGCTAAAATCTAACGCCTCCATTTTAGTTTCCATTTGGTGCACAAAGAAGTTCACCAAATGGAACAGGTGTCTTCTGCAGTGGTTCTTGGTGCAGCGCCCCCACAGGCCAGGAGGGGAACAGGTTGGTTTGACTCAGAGCAGAGAGAAAGAGAACCACAGCAGCTGGAGGTGGATTTGGTCCCAATAGAACCGAGTCGACTGGACTATCAGGAGGGAATCATCCTAAATTTTTCCCATCAGATGTAGCGAAACACTCACTTTCCAGAAAGGTCCAGTTTGTCCCAAAAGTGTTGAGGATCATCAGGATGCATGTTTGTCAGTTTCATACCAGGTTGTTTGGGGTCAGCAATGGCAGTGAGGCCCACAGACATTGAGATGTTGTTCCAGGAAAGGCTTAGAAATTGATCCATAATCCAGACTGATAGATCTCAGTTTGAGATCAGGAAGTTATTTGTTTCTTTCTTTCTGCTTCACTTTGTTGAAAATGTACACATTATTTATGGCTGGTGTTTATTAATACTTCTCTTCTTCCAGGTCTTTACCATCTTGAGCAATGTTTTTGAAGCACGTCGCAGAAGAGATGTAGTTTCTCCCAACCAGTTGTATCTGGATCTGGCCAAGATGTCTGGAGGTCTGGTCATTGAAATCGGCAAGTCCGAGATTTATGTGGCATCTGCTCTTATATGGCCATTATCAGTCGGAGCTGTGGTGAGACTCTCAGTTTGATCCTTGGATATGGAGAAACAAACGAGTCTCCATGTCGTTTGGCGCTCTGTTTTTCATCGGCGCAGGTTTCCTTCCCGTTCTCTTCCAGGTCACCGTTCTCCAGGCGGTGGTGGATCCTGGCGCTCTGAGAAATTTTACTTTCCTCGTTGACACGACTCTGAGATACATACTGATTTACATCACCGGAGACTCATCTCTCACCTTCACACTAACAAGCTCAACAGGTTCAGTTCAATACAATCTGGTTTTAACCTAGTATGGCTCCATCTGTTGGTGGCCTGTTGTAATAACAAAAGTCTTACCAGGTGTTTTATCTTTATTTGAAGCTATGTGTATCTCTGCCAGAGCTGGGCAGTAACTAGTTACATTTACTTGGAAAATATTTACTTTTAGGAGTATTTTTACTGCGCTGTGCTTTTTACTTTTTCTTGAGTAATTTTATTCTGAAGTATTTCTTCTCATACTTCAGTAAAATTTCTGGATTTTCTTCCCACTGAATGAAAACAAACATGTTTCAGACAGACTCACACCTGCAGTTTCTGTTAAAGTTTTTATTGAAAGAAACTGATTCAAAAAATGTTCTTTGCCTGATTTTGTCATTTTGTAATTATGATATTTATATGAGTCTTTTTGGTCTTTAAAACACCAAAGCTTCCACTTAACTTTATATTCTGGTACTGATGGTGTAATTTTTAAACATTAGATGATTGATAATTGGGTCAGTTACTCAGTACTTGAGTAAACTTTTTACTTTCAGGAAGATTCCTTCATGTTCAGGTGTTATCAGTCTTCAGGCCTTCTAATAAAGTGGTACCAAAATATCTAAGCATTGTTGAAATAAGACAGAACTAAATTACAACTAACTTTTTTAAGCACTACTTATTTATTCGCTTCTTTTGCTTATATGAGCATCTACATTTATTAACATTTATTGTAACTTCCAGGAGTTTCTCAGAGTTCCAGTGAGTCCAGTGGCTCTCTGGCATGGCTTTATAGAGCAGAAAACCTGTGGGTGTTAAGCCTGAACAATGAGAACCCAGCAGGGCAGTGGGCGATCGCGCTCAACTCCAACACCGCCTACACAGTCAAGGTCACAGGTGAAGAAATAAAGGTCTGCTCAGAGGCTTTGAATCTTTACTTTTTCCAAATCTGAAATATTTTTTTCTTTTTGTGTGAATGCATTAGGTTGGAGTTCCTTGAACTTTGTGTACAACCTTGTTGAACCACAAGAGGGCACCAACGGCAGCGTCATTCCCAAGGAAGGATGTCCCTCCACAGGTCAGAACCCAAAATATCACAGTACTAACCGTCCCGAAGCGACTCGGTCTCTGTTCTAAGTGGCATCCAAGTGAAACTCAGGATTAAGAACGCATCACCTGTGTTAGCTAAGCCTCTATTCTCTATAGCCACTTCATCTACTCAGAACGATCACCTGCATGATTATCTTCAAAGTTTGTTGGGATGGTCTTATCCTAAACCAGGGTGTCAAAGGTGTGGCCCTGGGGCCATTTCCTTTGACTGTTTTTTTTTTTGGCTCCAACTGCAGTTCAAGATTGACTTTTCATTATTCCCTACATAATTTTCTTACAATGGAAAATGTGAAGGACAACACAAAGTATTTTTCTCTTTACAACAAATCTTTTATAATACGTAGAGCCACATCTGTGGTTTTGCTGAAAAGCCATCATGGCTGCACCTAAATCAGCTTTCATTTAATTTAGTAAACTTGGCTAAATATAGAGAACATTTTGAAAGAAAGTGACCCAAATTTTGTTTTTATAATTTGTTCAAACAACCTGAAAAATAAATTGAAAACTAGATGCTGTTATGTTGTGTGTTTGTTAACTGGACCCAGATAAGCTGAGGCAGCGAGTCGATCTGGAGATTTAATTAATAAAAAAACCTGGGAGCACAAGGAACCAGAGGACAACAAAACACATCAAAAACAAACAAAAGCAAAAGGAGCATGACAGGGGAACAGGATCTAACGGGATTAAACAGGAGGAACCAGCAAGGAGGAACTGAGAAAGAGTTTTATAAATCCTGGGGAGATTTGTTACCAAACAAGGAAACGGACGGCTAATTGGAAACGGGTTCTAGGTGTGAGGAGAGAGAGAGATAGTGGCGCAGGGGGCGAGGTACTAAAGAATAACTAGATCTAAGAAACATAATTGAACTGGACTAATATAGAATAACTAGAGACAAGGAATAAATGTGGTAAACAAGGAATAGACGTAGAATCAATTTGGAAGAACTGAACTAAAGTAAAACAGAAACAAGACTGATCAAATAAAAAGAAACTATGGAAAACAAAATAATAAATAAACCTCAGAAAAGCTTAGGATCCTAACAGACACCTTTTTTAAATACAGCAAACATGCAAAACCCTTCCAACCTTCAGATCTACAGTGAATAACATCTCTCTCCTATGAAACAAAAAACCAATCAGATGACTTTATTTGTTGTATTTCAGTTTGGACACCTCTGTCCTAAACTCTCTGTGATTCCGTCTCTTCTCTCATCTCTAGGCGATAACGTCACTCTGTGGGTCACCGTCACAGGAAGTGACACGGCTACAGTCAGAGACGTCACTTTGTTCGACTTCTCTAGATCAACACAAGTCAATGGATCAGTGCAGGTATGCAACGTTCTCTTTGTGGATCAATTCACACTCTTCAGGAGATTAACTCCAGATTATGACCAAACTCCTTTCAGGCTGCAGTAAAATCACAGAAATTAAATATCAATTCAACAGGAAATAGTCTTAATCTGGAATGCCTCAAGTAGGTAAATCTGGTCAAATTACAGAAGAGGATTAAGGCAACAGAAAAAATTGTATTCCGACTTTTTTCTCAAAAGATTAAAATCCGATTTCTGAAAAAAAGGTAAAAATTATGAGATTAACATGAGATTTTTTTTCTTTTCTCTGACGTATAAGACATACAAGGCATAGTAAAAAGACATTACTGTGTCTAAATAACAGTTTTTAATGCATAATTTGGTGGAAACACTGAATAGATTGGGAGCTGAATGAGGAACCAAGTTTTTGTGTTTTGTTTTTTGGACAGCCGATAGGAATCGGCGACTATCTGGTGGAGTTCAGTGAAGTGCCAGCAGGGGGCTTCCTGGTTCAGCTGACAGGACAGGAGACGAACTCTCCCTCCACACCAACCAGCTTCCAGAGACAGGCTTCCACACAGATCAGAACCTCCAGTCTCTCCGTTACCGTCAGTACCCTTTCTGTTCACTCCAGTCTGAAAGGTGTGTCCACCACTGTGAAATAAACACGAAGGGACAAAAACTATGGTTATCTGAAGGACACACTCCCTCTACGGCGGTTTTCTCAAACTGTGGTTCCCAGACCACTGGTGGTCCGCGAGATACTGCATGTAAACAACCACAAATTTTTCGTGACTTGAGCTCAAAGTGCAATGCTACAGTTAGCTTACCAAAGTACTGTAGCAAAGTATGTTTAAAAATAGTAATGGATAAATGGCTTAAGACTGGGCCACTAAAAAACACAGGAATTTGGTGGAAAGTTTCTCAGGGTGAGTTGTAGAGCTTTTGGTTTTGAACACTATTACGATACACAGCATGTCCTATGCATGCAGATCTAGGTCTGAATGTGACATGATGGTGACGAGGCAGTGAACAGTGCTGCGCCCCACGCTGATTAACTGCATCTTAAAATCTAAAATAAAACTATTTATGTTGGGCTACCTGCAAGGGGTGACCCCGCCTGTCGCCCGTTGACATCTGGAGAGGCACCAGGACCCCTCGCAACCCAAATGGGATAAAGGTGTAAGAAAAAGAATGGATGGATGGGTGGATGGATGGGTGGATGGATGGATGGGTGGATGGATGGATGGATGGATGGATGGATGGATGGATGGATGGATGGATGGATGGATGGGTGGATGGA
>CAEGAE010031156.1:0-14126 GCA_903067095.1 Girardinus metallicus | reverse complement strand
AAATAAATAAGTTATTACCTCACTAAATCAGCCTTTTAAGAAAATATATTTCATAAAATTCACTATATTGAAGTGTATTCAGCTCTTTAATTTTTCTATGGCATAATACACGTAAAGTAAAGGTGTAATATCTTACACATATTGTTTGAAGTTTGTTTTGTGACCAATTTCTGTGACAATTATTTTTCTTTTCTAAATGCTTTTTGTGTTTTGGGGTTAGTGTCATACTAGCTCTGTTAGTCTTTGTTCTATGATCCCTGTTTCTTCTGTTTCTTCAGTTCATGTTTCTTTAAAGCTGTCCCCAGACAGTAAAAATCTGTTACTTTTAGTTTAGTAAATAAAATTCAAATAAAAACACAGAAAAACCCTTGACTATCCATCAGTGGCGACGTTCAAGTGTACTATCAGCAAAGTAAGAGCTACATATAGAGATTTTCAGAGGATTTGTTAGGAAAGCATCCAAGGCAGAGATTGACTAGGGTAAAGAAAATGGTTTTAATAATGAAAAAATTAAGGAGAACTTATTATGATCCTGGACATAGTTCAGCATCAGTATTTCAAATATTCTTTGGTAGGTCACAAAGGGATGCAAAGATTAACAAACTTGTACAAATTCACAGATGTAAAACATGATTGTATCAGAAAAGAAACCATGATTAAATTCACTTTAGAGATAAAGTCAAAATGTTTCAGTTTTCACATGTTTCCATCAGTAAAACCCTGCATATGTAGATATAGGGACAGAAGTTATGTTTGTGACTTTACTCCTGAATAAGCTTTGCTTTCTCACTAGTGTCTCCCACTGTTTCAGAATAAAACTGCAGTGACTTTCACAAAATAAATGCTGAAGTATTTATTGATTAATTCACTCAGACCAGATGAGATGAGGTGCTTAGTACAAGCTGCATTTGCCCCCCAAGTTCTTTTGATTTTATTTTGGGGGGTGGATGGACTGGGGGAAAGCAGATAGTTTGTGTATTTTTTTTGTTTTAAATGTTATAGATGGACTCTGCAATGAGTATTTCTTCTGTATTTTTTTCATAAATGACTTGGCATCTTCTATTTTAATTTTCATTTATACAGACAATTAGAAAACAACCGTTAAAAATTCTTAAAACAACAAAATGTTTTGTGTCTTTTTTTAGGGATTCTTAGAATATATTATTGGAAAATAATTTTAATAGGAACAATACTTTACTTGACAAAAGTGGAAACATTTTGGAGGGAATAATCCCATAATGGTAGTAAATGACAACGTTCCACCTATTGAGATTATAGGCATTTAATAAGTTGACAAAATATAATTAATGCACTCATCAGCACAATCTGACACAAAATGAAATCTAATGTGATCTCTAAGCATTGCTGGAAAACAAAAACCAGTCCACTAACATGTCAACCCAAAATACTTTACGTTAAACAAATTGTTGCTAAATTCCAAACAATGAACTCTGGAGAACAGGACATCTAGAGAAATGGGTTGTATTGGTCAGAGATATCTTAACGACCCAACAAGGCCCCACAGTTTACAGTGCCATGGGTGTCTTAAGTACAGATATTTACTGCAAAATTAGAAAAAGCATACATGCTATAATAAAACAATACAAAACTTATCCTAAGATCCCAAACAGCCCAAAAACTTTTTTTTTTCTAAAGATGCTTTTCATATTTGTTGTGATTTGTAATCCAAGAATAAATGTTAATATGTTTGGTGAAACTGAGTAATATGCAAAAGAAGGTTAATAAAAAAAATAGATCTAAGATTATATACCAGTGTAGGTTATTTCTCCTGGACAGTCAGGGGTATCAGTAAAAAAATCTAAATCATAACTCTCATCATAACATGATACAAACAGAATCTGGTGAAGAGCTAAGGAAGTCCCATGATCTTTTCTTCAAACACTATTTTTAATTTTGGCTGGATCCAGGTAATTGTATGGCAGTTTCAGATTCCGATTTCTGACCTCAATGGCCGTATTTAACACCTCCAGGTCTCCCAGGAATTTCTTGATCATCTTGCAGGGATATGTCTCAGTGGAATAATCCTCAGGGTGGTCTCCAAGAGTTACCTAATGAAACCAACAAGTTTGTTTCTGCACAGCGTATCTCTTGGTATTGTATAGAATAATTTTAAAGCATAAGAACTATATTTCTTTTTCCTTTGGCTGCTAAGAATAAGTCATTATTTAACAAAGATAATAAACATCAAAAACCTCATTTGGACTTTTTTGTTGAAATCTTGGCCACTTACGTAGTTAGAAAACTGCTGGCTAATCAGCCACAGGGTGTCCATGCTCCAGATGGTAATGTTGACATTTGGGAATGTTTTCAGGATTGTTTCTTCAGTTGTTTAATTCTTTTTGGTTGGTTGGTGGTTGTTGCAAGGAGCCAGGAGAGTTTGGCATCCAGGTACCATAGTCATGCTACAATAAATGTAAGAACTTGGATGTTTGAACAAAATATAGCTTGATAATATTGTAATAGTTTAAGGTGCTGTATTATATGCTCTAAATGTCTGGCTTATATATGTGTTTTCAAATTTTGGATATCAATGCCGCCGACTTGCAAAAGCTATTGCACATCCGATTGTCAGAGCTATAGTTGTAAAACCTGTAGGTAGGAAGTCTCCAAACTTCGATTGCTTGTTTTTTCTACAGGCTGTTGATATTTACATATGTTAATTCCTTAATGGTCAACGTCAGACCTTTTCTTAGAAAACTTGGATTGAAATTATTTGTCTGTGAATTACACAAATTCACCTGTCCAGAGTTCACAGCAGCGTGCTGAGCTGACACAGTGGTGGCGAACTTGATGAGTTTTATTTGTGCAAAAATAATTACCAAAATAGTCATAATAATAATATTGACAAGCTATAGTCTCACTTGAATGGAATTGTTTTGTACTGATTAAAGATGCTTAACATAAAAACTTGGGATTTATTAAACCTTTACTCCATTGATGAAAGGAAAAACTGGGGATAGCTAACAAATATAGCTAATTTTGCCTCAGTCTTATGAACCTAATAATATCATTCTCTTTTGCAAGAAGCACCGGAAATATAACACAAGAGAAGCAACTGTTGCCTCATTTTTAAAAAGTATGGGTGCAAACTTATTTTCTCCTCCCCCAAAAGAAACGTGCAGTTTCATAGTCGTTTGGTATTTTGTTCTCCTTCTACTATATACACTACCCAACAAAATAAGTATTAGAATCAATTGCTGAATTTCTTCACCCCTGAGTTTGTTCAATCCAACTCACTTAATGTGTCACAGTCTGAGTTGCAGAAAAATGTTCTTTCATTTTAACTGATTGCTTAAGTCACACGGTTTACAGCAATGGGCAGGAAAGGTAAAATGAAAAGAACCTGAACCAGATTTTTAAGTGTGATAATAATGTACAAATATCGTTAAGAGAAATTATGCAACATTTGTTCCCTCATTTTACATCACTGTCACATTATCAGCTATATCAAGAGGTGGCATCTGAGTGTGGCTTAATGACGAGTGAAAATAACTTGCTATGTTTCTTTTAATATTTCTAATTTTGCTTAGGAAAAGAAAAGAAAAAACAAAGGTCTTCTGCCAGCAAGAATGTTTATTAATGCAGTTAAACAGTTACAAAGATCAAAGATGTGAAAAGCACTTAATAAAGGTAAAAGGTAAAGGTAATTTTATTCATATAGCACATTTTCAGCAACAAGCCAATACAAAGTGCTTTACAGGACTTGAAAGGAAATACAAACAAAATAACAAACCAAAGGAAAGAGCAAAAGAAGAAAAAGATAATAATGTAGATCCAAAGTAAATAAACTAGATACTCCTATTCAGGGTTGGTAGATAAGTATAAGTAAGTATCCTCTGGTCTAATTCCTTTCTGGGTTGGAAGAATAGGAGTCTAAAAAGTAGATACTAATGTAGTTTTTCTGGGTTCAAAGTTTAATCCCTGTTCTGGGTTGCTAAATCAGTGTAAGTAAGTAAGTATCCTCTGGACTTCTGGGATGCTAAATAAGTACAAGTATTCTCTGGACTTTCTAAGTATGCTCTAAATTTGTAAAAGTAATGAGTATTCCACAGTTTCAAGTAATAATAAAAAGTAAATGTTCCTGTTCTGGAAGAATTTTTTCTGGATTCTAACTTTGTTATTCCTTTTCTGGGTTGCAATCTGTGTCTAAATAGTGAGTACTCTAGAGTGACTAATAGACATGAGTCTCTGGATTCCAGGTTTGTTCAAATGGCAATAAATTGTGTGCCTGAATGAATTGATTATACCCTCTATTTTATTTTGACAGGATTTTTTTTTTTCAATTATACATTTTACACAAAGATTTATATCAAACTAAAAGTCACCACCACCATTCTAGTTTTAAGTAAAAGTACTGCAGAGCAAATGCACACCAGTAAGAAAATAAAAGTTAATATATCAATGCAACATTTTTAGGTTCGATATTTCTGAATCAGAATTTGGTCAAAAGGGTAACAAGGCTCCATCTTTTAATATTTAGATGGAGACACTGTTCTCTACTCTGAGAGGATCCAGGTAAAGGTATGGCAATTTCAACTTCTTGTTTCTAATGTTGATGGAGGAGCTCAGCGCTGCCAGCTTCCCCTTGAAATCATCTATTTTCTCAAGGGGAAAATCCTCAGTGAAGTGTTCCTCGGGATATTGGCCAAGAGGGACCTGGTGAAATCAATGACAGTGTTTAGGGTTTATCAAACAGAAATCACAACAATAATTTGCACATCTATAAAAGGGTGATCAGGACATTTTGATTACTTTGGGTTATCTAAATTATTTTCTACTTACAAAGTCAGAAGACTGTTTGCTGAGCAGAAACAAGGTGTCCATCCCTTCGATTGTAGTGTTGACATCAGGCAACGTTGCCAGCAGTGTTTCCTCAGTTGCTTCCCCCTTTTTGGTTGGTGGAGGAAGTTGCAGGGTGATGGGAGTGTTGGGCATCCAGGCACCAAAGTCATACTGCAAAAAAGGAACATGATTATGGTTATTTGTACATTTTTGGCTTGTCTAAGCCAAAATAAAAATGAATCCAAGTTAACGACATTAATTTGTTGTTACTGCAAACTTTTAACATGTTAATATAGTGTTAAAAGTTTGCAGCCAAACAGATCCCATAAATAAAATCCCATAATAACCTTCGAAAGCCACTTATAGTAGAAAACTTTCCCCATCCAAGTCATATTTTGCTGAATGCATCAAATACTTGCCGTTGGAAACATAGTAATGCCTCTTCAAAATAGTTTATCAAAACCTACAATGCAGAATTCCAGTGAATTACAAAGATTCACCTGTCCACTGTTCACGGCAGCATGCTGAGCTGAAGCAGTGAACATCACCATGGTGACAAACTTGATGAGCTGATTCACAGTGGTAAATCTCTGAGGGATTCCTAAGAAAAGGAAACAAAGATCATAACAAGAATGTTAAATACACTTGGGATGCAAAATAAATGTGCATTTGGGTTTGATTCTGTACTAAAGGTATAATGTGTTATTATTAACAATTTCAAAGATACAGTTTAATATTTCTCTAGCCCCATGGAGACTATACACTTTGAAATTATCTAATCATTGATCATACAAGAAAACAACCTGTGCTGGACAGTGACAGGAACCCATGCTCAAAAATGTCTCCAATCCACTTCTGCAGTTCCGGGTCATTTTCAACTTCAGAATCCGTTTTATAGTAGTACTTGAGAATTCTCTTGACAAATCTAGTAGAAAAGCGGAATTATTCAACAATATTCCTTATAAAACAATTACATTTCAGTTCCAGTCATTTTATTAGATATTAGATGGGAAAAAACTAAATAGTGAGGCTAAAGGTACTCTTAAAGATTTGGATAGTAAAGCATGTAAAGCTCCTATTGTGCATCATTATGCAATGTGCTAAAATACATTGCAGAACAGAATTTATTTTGTACCCTTCGATAATATCCCAAAGTTCAAGGCCATCCTTTTTGTAGTAGAATTTTTTGACATCTTCCAGGCCGCGCTCAGCAATGTCATCAGGCATGCAGAGGGAGCTGTATGTCAGTGAGGACAGGGCTCTCTTCAAGATTGTGAACATTCCTTCTTTTTCTCCACCAGAAGCAGCAAACTACAAAGAAGTAATATAACAGTTAAAATCAGTTAACCTTTAGGATGCTCCATGGGACTTCTAAATACAGATTGCATTTTTTCAAAGGGAGCATTTATGTCAAAACAATTCTGTTTGGTGGAAACAACTTTCCACACCAGAAATAAAGGGAATTAGCCAATAACTAGAGGCGAATGTCACAAAGACCAACAGCCAGTGCATTCTTCCAATGTAGGAATTTTGTATCATTTAAATGTAATAAAGTTAATGATATAATAATTTGCCAATGATTTGTTTCCTGAGATAGTGACTCAGAAAACAAATTTGCCTCAGTCAGAAGAGTCATGTCACTTTATTAGCTCTAAACAAGTTAATTTTTTTAGCACCAACCATTTTTGTTTTTTTAAAAAACAAAAATGTTTTTTTAGCACCATTTTGTTCCAGTGTAACTAAAGAAAAAATGGCTCTCTGGTTATGCAAGTCGCAGATCCCTGCCATAGATGCTGGCTTTTTGTTGTTCTTCAATATGTAATAAAAAATGTGTCAGAAAGTTGTAATTCTACAGATAACTACTTTATTCAGGTGGTATAACACACAAAAGCATCACTCTTCTTTCATGTTGCAGGAAAACATAGATCCTAGTGGTAATACAAAGTCACGGTAGGAATTGGCATACTATGCCTACATGTGCTAGCCTGCGAGTGCTAAGGATAAATTGTGTTTGAGAAATTTATGCACCACGTCCTTTTGGAAAAATTCATACTAAAGTATATTCATATTTAGAGCTTCTAATGTACACTGTACGCTTGACAGTGGTCTATATAGAAGTTCACTCACCTTACTGAAGACCCCATCAGGAGATATCAGTTTATTTCGAGCCAACAAGTTGATGTGCAAAGTGTAGCGAGTGAAGGGAATGAGAAGCTAAGGTAAAAAGGAAAACGGAGAGGAACACTATTAATTAGCTTATGATTCAGTGTCTTAATATATATATATATATATGTATATATATATATATACATATATATATATATATACTGTTCAGTGTTTTTATTAATGGTGTTCATTCAGTAAACCTTGAGATTAACATGGTTCTTTTTTAACTGTTAAATTATAACTGTACATCAGCAAGTGTCTTCTGACTTCTGAATTTACAGTGCCTTGCAAAATAATGCACACGCTTGAACTTTTCACAACTTGTAAAATGTTCAAAAGGTTTGAATTCTTTTCCAAGGCATTGTAAACTTCAGTACAATTTATGGGAATGTTTCGAGACACACAAGTGCAAAGTATCACCTAGTTGTGAATGATTCAGTGCATTCTAATTTTTTGCAGATGAAAATCTGAAAACAGTGTCATGAATTTTCTCCAGGTCAGTTTACTCTGAAAACCCTGCCAATTTCCATTAGCAGTGAACTAAATCCATCTGTGTATAATTTATTTCAAAGCAAATATAATTATTGTTCACATTTCAGGAGGTCAGCATCCACAATGATTTAGATCAAAGCACATTCAAGTGTTGACCCAGTCAAATGACATGATGGTTAAATAAAAACAATCCTTATAAACCAAAGCTTTTAAATATTTGAGAATGGAGAAGAATCACAGGAAAATGTGAATGAAGTATTATGATAATATAATGTACATGTGCACACAAAGTAATAGAGATAAGGAAACCGATTTAAATTTCTGGCAAAGGAGACAGACTACGAATGCAAAGTGATGAAGAAAAATGTTGAATTAATGAACATGTACTGCCTCCATATCTTGCACCCAAAACATCTTCATCATAACAAAGACAAATAGTTAATCAATTTACAAACTGGCAGTTGAGATACAGATATATTTGTATCTCCAAACATTGTGAACCACAAGTTTTAGTTACCTTGTAGAGAGGATGCACCATGGGTATGTTGCGCAGTAGCGACACTGCAAAGACCTCAGCCAGCAGGTGAGTGCGCAGCAGGTGAGTGTTGAGCTCATGCACATTGAAATCTGCACTTCTCACAAAGATCTTTGCCAGCAGCCAGTCATACTCAGAGTCAGTAGGGAAGAAGATTGGGTTATCTTTTGCTGGTTGCTGCTTCAGCTATAGCAGGACAAAGAAGCATATGGGTTAAACAGCACATTTCTTTAGATTGTTTTCAACAATAATTGTAGTCAGAAATTTTAAAGAAGGTAAATGTTTCACTCATATTTTTTAACTGTGATGTTATTCATAACAACTTATGCCACAGACAAAAATGTAATGTTATCAAATAAATTTTAATATGAGGAAAAAAAGCATAATCTTAGTAAAAGTAGATGTGGTTCCTTCTCTAAAGTATGCTGCAGTGCATAGTTCCTCTGAGGACTTGCTAGGATTTCTGGATTTGAATAACTTGTAAAGTATAAAATGGTCTGGCCAAAAAGAACATTGTTTATGTCCTTGCCATCTCAAGCAAAGGAACAAATACCTTTAAGAGGAAGGTGCTTTTTCACATAGGGCTAGGTTGGTTAGGATAGCTTTTTTTCTTTCAACAAATGAAATTATAATTTGAAAACAGTGTTTTGTTTTAAAATGATATCCAATATCTCTGTGTGATTTTAAAGTGTGTGTAATGATCTGAAACATTTAAGGCTGACAAAAAAAGCAACAACTGAGGAACTCTGAAAAGGAACAAATACTTCTTCACAGCATTTTAATAAAAACTGAATGATTTATAAGTCTAAATTAAACTTGCTTGAGTTATTGCTTTATACCATTAAAGTAACAATCTCACCTGAATGGCAATTGGCATCATTTTTTTGTCCTTAGTTTTGTGGAGCAGGACAAGCGGGGCCATCAGGTACTGCACCTTCCCATTGATGACGTTTGTTGGTACTCCATCCAAAATCTTGTAGTCACACAAGAATATGTTGCCTTTCTGTTCAATTTCAACAAAAGAGATGGTTTACTTTTCTTGCATGACATGTGCATATTACATTAGTGTATAGTATGAATGTATATTTGCCAAAAAGTGGGATCAAGTGCATGCAAAAACATTTTTTTCTCTACAGTGTTTGAATGTGAGACAATCACCTCCATTTCCTCAGTCAAGCTACCCTCACCATGCAGGAAAACCATGTCGTTAGTGACAGGGAAATTATCAGGCAGGGCTTTACAGCGTCGGATCATGATGGGATTGATACCATTTAGGAACTGGTAGCCAAAGAACTCATCCGACTTCCAATGTTCATGGACATACTCTGCAATGAATACACCAATATAGTTATCATATTATCAGAATATTATATGAGGACAAAGAATTGTATTTATTGGGATGTAAAATTATTGTAGGCTATTATGAAGAATAAAAGATGAAAAAATGGTACCCTTAGAACCATACTAGATACACTCCTCTGCCCTTTATCAGAAATACCTGTTCAATTAAGCAAATGAGCCAATCACTTGGTAAAAGCTCAGTGTGATTTGATATTTAGACATTATGAAGATGACTCACTGAAATTCCATCTGAGCATCAAAATGAGAAAAATTTAACCTTTGAACTGAGCACAGTTGTTGCCAGACATGGAGGTTTGAATATTTCAGAAAATTGATGGTTTACTGGATTTTTTACCCAAAACAATCTCTGAGGTTTACAGAGAATGATCTAAGAAGAGTAAATATCCAGTGATTAGCAATTGATGTTGACCATGTTCATTCCTTCATAAGCACAGCATACCCATCTTTGAATAGCGACTTCCAGAAGGCTTTTGCAACCAGTCACAAAGCTCATATTATCTTATATGGTTTCTTAAAAATAACATTGAGTTCACTGTACTCTAATGTTATTATCACAGTGGCCTCCAAATTTACCACATTCATTCATTCATTGGTCAGAGCAATCTGCACATTTGAGATTTGGAGGAACAGCATATTTCTATCATGAACGTGAAGCTGACAAATCATTACCAACTGTGTGATCCTTTTATGTCAATATGTACGAAAATGTCAGAGAAATTTTTCTGGCCATATCTTTATTATGAATAATTAAGACAATTCTGAAAGAAAAAATGCACCCAATCCAGGTCCCACAATGTGTTCCCAATGATGTGACCAGTGAGTGTGGATCAGTGTTATGAACTATTAAAAATAATACCTGCAATGTCAGTCTTTCTGGTGAAGAATATGCGAGAGATTTCTTCAAAACTTTTCCATTGTTCCTGACAGTCCAGGAGTCCTTTGAGCTTTGGTGATAACCAGCTGTAAAATACAATTTAAGTTATATCACTTATTGAATTTATGTTTTAAGAACCAAACATCGAACAAATATTTGATAAAATGTCAGATGCACCAATCTGGGCTTTTGCTGGATGATGCCCATTTTGCTTTTCTTTTAGGTCTGATTCTAAGAGTTTCTAATTTTAATTTCAAGAAGTGTAAGACATCCAGAGTACTTATGTAAGCTTTGTTTTATTGACAGAAATAACTGTTTTCAATGCAACAGAAAATTGACGCCATCCTAATTTATGCCTTTAGGTACATCATGGCGCAATAAACATACCAGCCCCTGGTGTGTTTATGTACAGAAAAAACAATGGAGAGTTTTGAGATTTTAACACTTAATCTTAACAAACAAACAAACAAGACCACATGAGGCTGATTTTAATCAACAACTAATTGATTGGTGGATTTTTGGACAAAATATAAAATAAGGGCCAAACCTTGTGATGGCAGTGATTCCAAACCCAATTTCCTTGGTGTAGGAGAAAGTGACCTCAGGAGGCAGCTTGCTAGGGTCATCACACTTAATGGAGCATGGTATTCCCTTTTTATACGAGAACCAGCTGTAGAGATAAAATAAAGCACAACAATAAGGGATTTGCATGCTGAACATTTTACAGTGTTTGATGCATGTGGGCTCAAGTACATGAGTTCAAACACAAAATGCTTGGCCCAATATTATTTAGCATTTGATGTTAGTGTGAACTGTCTCAGAAATAAAATTCATTATTTCATCAGTAATACTGATTTATTGAAGAATCTGACTCCTGTAAGAGGCAGGCATAATGATTTTAGATACAGTTCTGCTGTCAATAGTCATGTTTCCATAATTTTTTTATGCAAATTTTGAAGTATCGCATTGTGCACTACACTTGGAAAATTGTCAAAGTCCAAACTTCCAACATGGAGAGAGGACTGTAAGACTGGGTTGGACAACAAGAGACAATCCAGGATGGGATCAGAGTGAACAGTGACAAAAAATCTGCTGGTCATCTGTCATTTTGACAGATTACATTTCAAATATCTGACTACATGGTACAGATGTGGAGACACTTTCAACTTTACACACAGAGTAGTTTATATCATGGAGATAACTAAATCAATCAATAATAATCAATCTCATCTGAGTATCATCTCTGACTTAGACTCTGAACTATATGTGGATTCTCTGTTCAGTTTGTTGAATATTAGTTAAACCGAATGAAAATGGAATGCGACTGAAGGTGTCATTTTTATCGTTCTTTAAAAAATGACAGATAAAAATAGATTGACAATTTTATTTTTGATTGCGTCTGTCAAAAAAAGCAGATAACGAAAGGGTCTAGCACAACCTCTGGGAGGGACACTCTCATCCATTGTATGATTGTGCCTTTTTAGGGGTACAAAACTTCTACATCTTTCTACGTCTTGTTTTTGTACATCCACGTGAAGCATGGAAAACTAACTAAATCATGCTATCCATGGCCAGGTGGATTTGCTTCAAACTAGTAGATGGAAACTCATCTCAATGTCATTTTCTTTTTGTGACATTTTAAAAGTTTGCTCAGAATTTACGTAACAATTAGATGGAAACATAGGTAGCGTAACAGACAGTTTACCACTCAAAACCGAAAAACTTTTGTTGAATAATATTTTAAAAATTAATACACATTTTCAAAATCAATGGTTTTACTGGCAGAAATAACATGCTTGAGCCAATCTAAAGTAGAGTACATGTTAAATTTGTCAATTTGATGCTAAAACATATTTCATCAAAGAGGTCTTACCAATAATCTTCCTTGCGCTCCCTCAACTCAATCATTCGAGCATTCCTGCCACAAGGATTAGTATCTCTTTCAAGTGTAAGAGCTGAAAAGCCAAACAAAAGCAAGAAAGAATCACATAGTTTAAAATTCTTCACAGATACATTTTTTATACGATGTGGCTTTCAATACAGTTTACTATATTTCTCATTCAAAGCTACATGCAAAAATACAGAGCCTTGCAAAAGTAATTAGGGAATTATATTAAGGCTTTATGTAATAGACTAAAAAAAAGCAGTGCATAACTGTGAAGTGAAAGAAAAGGATACATGGTTCTGGCAAAGTAACTGGAAGCCCTGCTTTCTTAATATGAGCTTTTTTGGCAATTAAAGCTATTTAATTTTCACAACATTCCTTTAAGGTTAAATTACCACTTAAATTCACCCTGATAATCAGCAAATACGAAAATATTTCACAAACCAGTTCCTTCTCTGAATCTGTAGGTCTTGCTGTCAGTGATCCAGCGATAAACAGGAAAGGTGAAGGTCTTATTCTCAGGGGAATTCACGACAACCTTGGTAGGAAACCAGTTGTCTTCCATAAACATTGGCTGTTTGTCAAGCTGTATTAGCTCTAGTTCTCCAAGGGAAGAGGGGCAGGAAATAATGAAAGGCTCCTAAGGAAACAACAAGTGGAAACAATTAATAATCCCAAAATCAAATTTATTTTATAAATGGAATGAACTCTGAGTAAGCAAATACTTTCCTATGTATGAAAACATGATGCAGTGTTATGCAGCAGCTTTGCAAACTGGGTTAGTTACATGACAGGTTAAGTTACACTCACAAAACACTCAAAAAGTTTGACATGAGTGATGTTTTGTAGCACACCTGACCAAAATTCTTCTAACTTGCTTTTGGGTTATATATAACACACATCTTTTCTTCCTGTTTTAAGAAATAGTTATTGTTTAGTATAATAAAGAAATTTAATTTCAAAATTTAAATTCCTATCCAATTTTTCATATTTTCTGAAAATATAACTTACCGATCCTATACCAAAATACCACGATGGTAGTTTAATTCGTTCACTTTCATTATCTCTGCCCACCAACGTAATATATACGTAGTTACAAGTGTCAGCAAGTGCACGATCAGACGGGTACACGGTCACTTTGTACTGTTCCATTTTCACTCTGGAAAGGAGAGGAATTCTAGAGACAGAAAAAAACAAATCAATTTCTACCGACACTCATCAAATAGACCATCAGACGATAAGGTCAGCTGTGAAAACCTCTGGTTACCTCGTATATGCTGAAAGGAGTTATAATCAAAGTTAGTTAATCAGGTAACAGAAATAGATTTTAATCTTGATTTCTGTTTTATCTTCATTCATAGAAAATATTTAAAAAAGCATCTCCCTTTACCTTTTGCAAGTCAGATCAAGATGCTCCTTGAAGGAACTGCTGCGCCAATGCTGTCAGTCCTCTCTGGAATCTCCTTTTATACATTTAGAGTTGTGGACAAATATCTCTCCTGATGACAGATGGAACCTGTTAAGCAACTTTTTCATCCAAATTACCAAATAAAATGCCCACGGCAGAAACCTATCTGCCGTGGGCTCTTCTCCCAAGAGCTGGAGAAAAAAAAATAGTGGTTGGTGTGAGTTTTACCATGTTGTTTTTTGTTTTTCTTTGTCTTTTTATATATATACTAGCAACTCATATACATATATATAATGTCAAAATTAACAATAGTAGTTTGATTTGATCTTTCTCAGACTGAGGTTACTTTTTATCATTCTGTTCCAATGATAAAAAGTAATGTGAGAAAGTAAAAGCTTTATTGTTAAAGTTAAAGATATTGCACAATACCATAGCATACTACAAGAAGTCCTTGTCAGCAGAATGCTGAGTGAAGATAACTTGTGCCAAACAACAACATTCTAAAAAGCAATTTATTTAATTACACTAACTTTAATCAAAAAGTTGTTGCTTTTCTGTGACACACAAGCAATTCAGTTGTCTGAAACTAAATGTCTAAAGA
>CAEGAE010031148.1:0-21883 GCA_903067095.1 Girardinus metallicus | reverse complement strand
TATATATATACATATATATATATTAATTTCAAAAATACTTCATTGTTCCCAAAGGAAAATTAAATGTTGTAACGCCCATTAGCAGCTGCCCCTTCTGATTGTGTTGGAAAATGTCAGTAAGCTTTGCACACTTGGCTGTATCCAGTATTAATACTTTATTTTCTTTTACCTGGCTTTTTAAAGGTACAAACAAACTGAACCTCAAAGTCACCATTTGATGTGTTGTACCAGATAATAGAAAAAGCCAATTCACTTTCACGTCCTCCTATCATTTTTCCTTGTTAGCCAGCAGTTTGGCCACTTCTCCACTCCGCCTGACTTTTGATAGACTGAAGCAAGACTGTTTTTTTTTTTTCCACTGTGCTTTTCAGCCTATGAATAAAGTTCAACCTCTCCTGATTACCTTCTTACCAGTTATGTTGACTACTGTGGTACAGGAAACTACAACATTAATAAAAAAGAGCAGGACATTTTACACACAGGGTTTATACAGAAATTCTAGACTTGAATTTATTACCTTTTACTACCTAATTTTACTACCTCTACAATATTTTTCTACCAACACAAAATTGAGCCGCAGGCTCTTTTGGGGAGCGGGGAATTCTAGGGGTGCACCAATTTATCGGCCAGTTGATTTATCAGCACCGATTTCCTTAATTTTGGGAGATCGGTGATCGGCCAATACTTACCTGTGAAGCCAATCTTATCTCCCTCAGCAAAAGTTTGAAAATCAGCCACTGTCCTCTTCTGCTCTGCTGTGTGAGAAGTTTGACTGATAGACCGGCCCACCCGGTCATGTCTGCACGGTTGCAGTTAACAATAGTCACCCCACTGTTGCAAAAAGCAATTTTTTGTGACCTCTCAGGCAAAAAATGGTATAGAGCAAAATCGGAATCGGCAGGTCATGGTTTTAAACGGTAGATAATAATCGATCGGCCAGAAAACTGTGATCGGTGTAGCACTAGTGAATTCACAGCGCTGACATGTATGGTATCAGCTGATGAATGCTGTACCGGTGAAGGTTTTACTGCTTTTCCTAAAACTGAAGTAGAATTTTAATTTTGGCTCATGTTCACTCTGCCATCTGTTTGTGTTGCAGTTCGTGATGTTATTTAACTTACGTTAGTAGCAGCGGTGTTCAGAGTTCAGCTCCGAGGTTCCTGGTGTCAGTCAGGTCTGCCGCCCGTCTTGTTGCTTAGTGCTTTTTATTACTTTTTATTAATTTTGTCAAACCTTCAAGAGTTGAATAAACTAGAGTTTTTAGGTTTGCACTTAAAAAAACTGAAAGAAGAAAAAGACAGGAGTAAGAACTATTTCCCAGTGTGCTTAGCACCATGGTTTTGTATCCTGTGGCATCGTGAGTGAGATGGAAGTGTGTTACATTGATGTGTATGGAGTTAAATTTATTTCACAATTATTCAATCAAAAAAAAAATCTTGTTAAACAAAAAAAGTAGTATGCTTCTGGGTCCTCGATCCGCAGCTAGTGCTGTACGGGGTGAGCCACTGGAAAATGTCAAAAAAAGACTTTGATTGTGGCTAGGGTGAGCCACAACTCTTCAAAGACGCCATTTGGACCTCCAGAAACTTGCTGGTAAGCAGGCGCAGGCAGATGCCTCCAGTGGCTGTGATCCGAATGGCAGCAGCAAGAAGAAAAACATCCAGAGCTGCAGGTGGTGCACCAAGGACACAGCCACAAAGAAGAATCGCCTGCGCCTCGGCGCTCCACGGACAGCGGTCCCAGCAGCGGCGGCCTGGCTCTCCGGGTGAGGCTGGTAGGAAGGAGCTGCAGGGCGGGGATCCATCTGAGCACCGGCGCTGCTTGGAAGAACGGGACGGCTCGGAACTGTAAAGAGTCACACCGGTCCAGTTCAACTTTTAGCATTACAGAGTTTGTTTTAATATCCTCGCTTTTATCTTATTTAATTTAATTTAATTGATGAATTGCATTTATTAAGAAAAAAATAAAAAAATGTAAGAATTTCTATATAACTGTAAAATGCCATGATTTAAAATGTCCCAAGTAACAATAAAGTATTTCGAAAGAAAAAAAAAGTATTAAAAAAAAGTATTCAATAGGAACACGTCTCACATCGCCCAGGATGTTCAACCAAAAAACGTTGAGTTCCACCAGAAAAAGGGAGCATCAACCAAAAACTTGGGCTGTCAACCAAAAAATTCTGATATGCAAAAATAAAAGTTTCAAACAAAAATTTGTGATTTTAAATAAAAAAACAGCTTTTAAAGCATTTTTTTGTTCTAAAAAACTATAATTCTTACATTTATTTATTTGATTGAGATAATTTTTTTTGTTTGAAACTTTTTTTTTCGAAAATCCAAAAGTTTTAATCACAACTCTATTTTTTGTTTGACAAGATTTTTTTTGATTGAATAATTGTGAAACAATTTCACTCCATAGATGTGACTCTTGTGTGTTATTAAGGAAAATGTTTATTTTAATGCAACTGAGAGATTGCAAAGCTTGAAAATAATGTCCTGTTGTTCATATTAAATGTTTTTGAGCAGAGTTCATTGTGGTGTTTAATGAAACATAATGATGAGAAATTTTGTTCAATCTGAAACAATAACTTAAAATAGTTATTTTAACTTGATATTAGGAGAAAAATTAATAGTGACATGTTTACTCTTTCACTAGGTGAGGGCAGTTGCATATTGTGAAATAATTATTTGGTTTAAATCACAGCATTAAGTTAAAACTTACAATTTAATATTAATGACCTTAAAAGACAATGTTTAGATAACTTGTCTTGCTGTTAAAATAATTTCATGAACTTTAATTTCTGAGTTAAAACTAAGACAGTTTTCTTGTTGATTTAAATTGCATTTTCAAGGCAGAAGCCACCTTCAAATGTCTTACAGTGTATAACAAAATCTTTCCTTAGTTTTTGGGATTCTGGTGACATTTTTTGCTCCACAGTATACCATTTTTCTCTCTGTGCTGCTGTGAAAAGTGTGATGTGAATATGAGGTAGGTTTACCCTATCGTGATGATGCAATATGGATAGCAACTAGGGACAATATTCCCCTAACCCTAACCTTAATACCAATGTAACAGGTATTTACATAAGTGACAGGATTTGATTTAGTATCTTACCTTGAATTGTTTTAACAGATCTTGTTATGTAAATCCCATGAAACCTGCTTATGTTCAGCATAAAAAATTATTGTACATATTATTTGAATATAAAATGTTTACATAAAACAAGCAACATCAGAATTTCATTTCTTAGTTTGTTCAAACAAATACAAAAACAAAACACATTTAGGTAAATCAGTTTTCTTTTCAACATTAAATTTATGTTAAATTAATACATTACTTAAAGAGGGTATATTTTAGATATTAGAACAGGTTTATTTACTTCCAATGACAATATATAGCATTTACTGTGTTTTATAAAATATAAAGTTAAAACAACAAAGCTGGTGTAGAAACAAGAGGTCTGTGTGTCTGTGTCTCTTACTGTTATGGTGAAAATGTCTTTTTGTCTTCACTGAAGTTACTTGTATTGGATAGAAGAGCCAGAGTAAAAGTACTCTATTTTTTTTTTTTTTTTTACAAAACATTACTCAATTAAATGCAACTGAATAAATGTAACAAGTTACTACCCATCTCTGGAACCAAGGTCTGTGAACTCTCCATCTTCTCCACATGATGGAACTTTTGGTATTTCTCCCAGCAGTCCAACATTCATGTTGGGTATGTTGGTGAATCTCTGTTTACCCTAGAAATGAGCCTGAGCATCTGAGATGCCTTTGTTTCTCAGCAAATATTGTGATTGTCTCCTGACAAGGTCAATGCCAACCTGTCCACTGCTGGAATGGGTTGCAATCACCCCCTCCATGCACGAAAGAACGAAAGACCTACAAAAAATGAGTGAAGGCCATGTTCCATTCTGTTTGAAAAAGTAAAAAAAATTGTACTTTGTATGAACAAAGTACAGAAAAAAACATGTAGCAGGCGAACATGTTGAAAATATGCCAAAGATAATGTTATTCAACCCATTCCTTGAAATAATATCAAATGTCCAAAGAGACTGATTAATACTAGGGGGAAAAAAAACAAAACCGTGCGTATACTGTATTATATGCATGTGTGTAGTGAAGGTAACAGAAAAGCATTCATTAGGTGTGTATACTTGTACCAAGAAGACATTTTCAGATTTAAACACTTGAAAGAACAGATGGAAATCTTTTTCATATGGAGACAAATGTGCCCGTTTTGATATGGTAAAACTTCTAATCTGTCTTTTCCTACCTCCTGGGAGAACCAAAGAGGAAAACTGTGTTATAAGGAAACACCCTCCCCTACCTGCTCTAAGGAGAACCCATGGCCAGTGTTCCATAAGCAGCCAGGCGACCTTCAGACAGCCAGCTTCCATAGGTGGACCTGCAACAGCCCCAAAAAACAAACAGAGGAAGTGCTGTGGGAGGAGCAGCTGGACGCCTACACTAAGGCCATTTTTTGTTGAGAAACTTCCTGAACACCTAACAGCAATATGAATACCAAGCTATGTTCTAAAAACATGCAGACACTTTTTTCCCATCCTAGTTGGCAGTAATGGAACCAAATTTATTTTTAAGTGACTGAGGAACAGGAAATTCCAGAGCAGATGATGTGATTTTGCATATTGCGACAGACTCATTAATTCCCAACACATCAGCAAAATTAGCCCAGTGTGAACAAAATGATGATTTGCTCCAGCTGGCAGCATTAAAAAGGAATGTAAACGCTTCTGGTGATTTATCATTACATTTACAGGGTCTTTTGTCTTTCAATAATCCTGTCTTACTTATAAGGGTTGAGGGCTGGATCAGTCAAAATGATGAGAGAACAGGAATGAATGAAACAGGTCTCAGACTTGTATTTCTTTTGTATTCAGTATCTATTTCTTATTTCTTGATTAAGGATTTTGAATTCTACACATGCAGTGCAAATAATACTTTTTTTTTGCATTGATGCGCTGTCGCTAATATTAAATTGTTTGGGAGATGCCTCATTTCAGTCAGTCCCGTGAGGTTTCCCAGCGTCTAGCCCAGCTGTTCCTTCTTGGCAGGTTTTCTACTTGCAGGATAAAGAACAGCCTGCCACCTGAAAAACCTATACAATGATCAGGAGTTTACATCTCCTGATCATTGTATACATCTCAAGATGTACTTGTGTAAGTACTTACTTGTGCAAGTACATCTCGAGTGTGTACCTGTGCAGGTGTGCTGTGCAGCTTTACAGCGCAGCTGCTGTAAAGCTGTACTGAAGGAAGCTCTCAGTCCTTTTCTGTTTCCTGAGCTGACTCTGTAGTTCTGCTGCAATAGACTGAACTTACCGGTCTTGTTCCCACTCCTCTATTCATCCATCCATCCATTTTCTTCCGCTTATCCGAGGTCGGGTCGCAGGGGTAGCAGCTTCAGAAAGGAGGCCCAGACTTCCCTCCCCAGCCACTTCTTCCAGCTCTTCCAGGGGAATCCCAAGGCGTTCCCAGGCCAGCCGAGAAACATAGTCCCCCCAGCGTGTCCTGGGTCTTCCCCAGGGCCTCCTCCCGGTGGGTCGGGCCCAGAACACCTCACTCTATTCTCTCCTTTTCTCAATATATAGGTCATCATTGAAGTGTATATATAAAATCATTACTGATATGAACTTTGAGTTATTACAGATCGCTACAAGAGATCTTTCCTGCCACGGCCATCACTATCTACAATAACACTTGGAAGAATTTGAATTACTAAGAATTTGAATTCAATTTCCCATAGAAGGTATTTCTGGCCAAGTGCTCGTGTTCCAGCAAATATGAGATAGGCATTTGAAATTTTTTTTTTGGTCAGCTTTGTATTTTGGTACTGGTACTAACCCATTTTGGCAGGCTATTACTTTTTAGTGAATCATGAACTCTGACCTTACTTGAGCCAAGTAAGACCTACGACCGATCGTGCTTTAGATGTTGTTCTGGACTCACCACTGTTCATTATTTGTGATCAACTGTGGCTTGGTGGAGACCCAACTGATGTAACCATTTTCAGGCTGATAGATGTCGTTCACTTTGTCATCTGTTCAAGGATTGTGTTAGATCTGAGCCTCTTTAGAGATTATGATCTTTTCTTTTAGATCTTTCAGCCTACTTCGTGTTATCATACAGGTCCTATTTTGAAAAGAGATGGTTAATCCCAGAAAACACTTAGGGCAAAGTTGTAATGGGTGACTTTTTTCTCTTAGTAAATTAACTTTGACTGATATTAAAATTGCATATCTGTTTGACAAAAAGAAAAGTTAAAACAAACAATCTCTAGGGGGGAAAAGCCACTGTGTTTCTAATTTGCCAGTTGAGGTTATTTGGGCTTCTGATCAGGAAACCATCAGGCATATCCAATCCCACTGGGAGGACACCTCAAGGAAGACCGAGGCCCAGTCCCAATACAGTGGTCACTGTTTTGGCATTTGTGCTGCTAAAAAGTACAACTACAACAAAATAAAAAGATTTTAAATGTACAATACAGAGCAAAATTTGATGTGTTTACTACTGTAGTGATACAAAAATTATTTCAATACTTTACACTTGAAAACAGATTTTTTTGCAACAGACACAGCTTGCTCTGTTAACATTGCCATATTTTCAAGATGGCAACTTTTTATTGTATGTTGATTTGTCAAAAAATACACATTAAATTATACTAACATTCAATTTAACAGTCTCAAAGGCAATTCGTCCTGCAATTCCACTAATTAGAACTGATTACATATTCAGCTGTTACTCAAAAAAATCAGCTCTTTTATCCAGCTAAGGATTAGTTTGGTATAAAGTGGCTAATGTGCTAACAAGTATAAAGTAAAGGACCAATATACTGCACATATAAAATGGATGCTACATTGTGAAAATAAAAAGACTAACAGAACTAAAATGTGTGAGGGGGACTCGCATCTGATTGTTAGTGTTTGTAGCAACGTCGATCGACAGTGACATACACTCCTGTACTCTTCGCATTATGTATTGATTTACATTTGATGGTAGGTTTTATTGTCTTTTATTTTTTAACTTTGATACTTTGTCTTTCAGTTTTTTATACTTGCTGTAACAACAATTGCCCATTTGGAACACAAATAAATCTGAATCTGAATCTAAAAGAAACTATGAATAGCTGTGACTTTATAGACCAAAAATGTAATAATGAGAGTTTCATAAGAAATACTCTGATGTCAATTTTCTTGAATTGTGGGTAATACACTTCACCGAAGTCTGTCTGGTTGTGGATTTAGCTGAAGGGAGGCAATAGGACCCAAAAGGGCCAGAGCTAAAGGTGGATGTGGAGGATTGGGACACTACGCAGTCAGACCCTTTGAAAGGACACAAGGTGAAACGAGTGGAAGTGCGAGTATTAAGACTGGGCCCAAGAACTTGCTGGAGGAACTATATATTTAGTCTGACCTGAGAACGGCTCGTTTCCCTCAAATGAGCTGGAAGATGTTTGGGAAACGATGATAGATTTATTCCTATACATTTCTAATTTTTCTAAAAGCCAAGTGTGGTAACCATGATATTCAGTTACTTTCACAGAGATATAACTACTGAATATAGGAGTAATCCAAAGGTTCACTGGTACTGTTGATGGGAGAACTGAAATAAAATTCAATGAAATAGTTTACTGTAAAATCTGCATTTGATCCAATTCTAGAGATGAAAAACTGAAAGTAGAAATGAAGTTGACAGGAATCTGATGGGACGTCTGAACTGCCTAGCGATGTGAGGCATCAGAAAGATGAATAATTCTATGTGACAGATGTGTAAGATGTTTGGGATTCCAAACAAATGCTGGGAAAAACAGACAAAAAGAGACGGGCAAGCACAGAACAACATGAAAGCTCAGCTTGGTTGTGCACTCATAGCGTAAAAAAAAAAAACTGAAAGAGATAAGCATCAGCTCTGAAAGAAGAGAAACCACTGCAGCAATTGAGAGAAGAAAAAAATAAAAACAGGTTGGACTCAAAGGGCAGTCTGATTAAACCGTACATAATAAGATCAAGAGCAAACAAAAGAATCTGATAACTTAATAAGTTTGTAAAACAGTTCACACACACCATAACAGTTGGGAATTTTCATTAGATACAGGTGTGTTGTTTTACATTGTATTACTGTCAGAACAGCAAAGAATGAGGTATTTACCTATAAACTCTGTGCATCCATCCTTCTTTCTCTGCCCACTTCATTAGGGTCACAGAGTGGGGAACAAGGCAGCACCATTCCTGCACGAAGTGAGTCAAAGTTCTTTAAACGGGTTATAAAATGTGCATGTGCACAGTGCCAAATGAAGTAAGCAATTTTCCTCCAATACTGTTACAAAGTTTATGGAAGTCTTGCAAAAATGCAAAGACACACAGCTCTCTAAGACACACTCTAAGTTCAGTTATGATATTTATGAACTTTCTGTCTGCAGGTAAAAGTCGGAGAACCCAGCAAAAGTCCAAAGTCCCACAGAGAGAACAGGCAGACCAGACCTACTGCTACCTTCCAGTCCTGTGTTTGACTTTGAAAATGAATACAAGGAAAAGATTAATGTGTAACGATAAAATGGTCCCTCCAGCAGTGGCCAAAGACATTTTGTCTGCAATGTTAATGAATCACAGCAGTGTTTCTGTTGCAGTCTCAATTAGTGGCACAGTTGTTGAAACCCATTTTTATTTTCGTCTGTTTATGTGACACACTGTGGGCAGCGGCTCTGACTGAACACTGACTGCCATGGAAAAGATGTGAGTAGGATCTTCATACTGTAAAAACATGTTTTCACTGTAGTCTGATGATCAGCTTGGTGTCTTCCAGGTCTGTACAGCTCGTTTTCAGTCTTGCCTCATCAGATCCATCCGGTCCAGTCGTCTACAGTCAGCACAGGTGGAACATAACAGTTGTAATACAATAATAGGTGTGGTTGGGCTACATATAGCTTTTAATGAATGCCAAAAGAAATTATTAAAAGAAAGGCAATCTATATCAAAATTACAAAAGTACCACCTGCTTATCAGGAAAAAATAATCAGATATTTTATTCAAATATTTAATGTTATTTTCTCATGAATATCTGTCTGATAAGACTTATGGTAGCTTTTAACAATGGATGAAGTATTAAGTTGTTCAATATCAAGATCTACATACAGAATAAAAATAAACAGTTCCTCACCAAATTATGTTTACTAACAAAATAATTCAACCTTCTACATGAAATACTTTTTGTCAACAAACTCACTAAGCTACTATCACTTACAAAGTGCAATAGTTGACTAATAAACTAATCAAAGTAAAACCATCTTTCGTCTTACACCCTTGTCCCAGTGGGGTCAGGAGGGCTGCTGGTGCCTCTCCAGCCAACGTTCTGGGCAAGAGGTGGGGTCACCCTGGACAGGTCACCAGTCTGTCGCAGGGCAACACAGAAACAGACAGGACACACAACCAGGCACACACACTCACACCTAGGAGAATTTAGAGAGACCAATTAACCTTACAGTCATGTTTTTGGACTGTGTGAGGAAGCCAGAGAGAACCCAGCATGCACAGGGAGAACATGCAAACTCCATGCAGAAAGACCCCGGGCCGGGAATTGAACCCAGGACAACAGTGCTACCAACTGCACGACTGCGCAGCCCTTAAACCAGTAAATCAAACAAGAACAGACCCAGTCACCAATAAAATGCAAAAAAATGCAATGATGTTACAACTGCAAATGTTTAGGAAGCAGTTTTATTTAAGAAGAATTTAATTAAAACGGGTTTGGAAAAAATAATGGACTAAGAATTATTCTTTACTGTCAGTGTTCTAAAGCAGCCACGTAATTTTGACTTTTTGGTGTATCAAAGATTGTCTGCTGGACATCTAGTCAACAGTGTTCCTCAAGAACGTGTAACAACATGCCCAAAACATAGCATTAATTTATTAAAATCCTTTTGTTTCCTTTATATTACATTCGATTTGGGTTCAAAATGGGTTTTCATTAGATTTGAGCTGTAATCCCCAAGATTATCTAAATCTTGTAGCAGTTAGTTCACTCTGTGTAATGAATGTTGAGTGTCACCTTCTAAGCTATTTAGATGCATGTGCATCTAAATAGCTGTGCATACTGAAGCAGATGTATACTCTCATATGTAGTCCTCACCTGAGACCATTTGGAGAACAAGCTATAAGTGAGAAAACTCTAATTATGACAAAAACTTCCAAAAAAACAAACAAATCAACACATTTAAAAAGCATCCCAGTGTTCACAAAAGATCTGGACTGTAGAGCCAGCTCACTAATGGGATTATCATGAATTTCATGTGGCGATGTAGCAGCCACACTGATGACTAGCCCAAGGATATGGAAAAACAATTATTGTGTAAAACCACTATGGGAAAAAGACGGATGAATTTAGTGTGGGTGTTCATTTCCATGGACCTGTGTGAGGAGACGTCACTCAGGTTCCATCACTGGTGACAGCCTGGAAGCTTCCCCACATGAACCACAGGCAGCATCACTGCTGGAGGCTACTGTAAACCTGATGAGCTGCTTAGTGGATGATATTATGATTTCGGTTATGTCAAGAAAAAAGCATTTCAATTTAACAGCAAATACACCTTTACAATATTTCCCACACATAATGTGACTTTTCACATTTCCCTTGTTATATGGCAGATATTATTAAGCAGGCCTCTTGAAATAGAGTAAGTGCTCTCTGTAATTCACTGATGGTGTTCCACATAATGACCCCTTTTATCTTTGTGTGTGGTGCTGTGGTGATGGGTTTCACATGTTGATTCTGACATGTAAAGGTGACACGAAGCACAATTCTTTAGAGATTCAATTATCTGATAGTATAGTATGAAGTATGGCCTTTCCGATTTTTACAAAATCTGTCTTACCAGTCCTGACCCTGATCAAGCTCTCTCTGAGCATAAACCAATCCCATTCTTTGTCTTCTACAAGCCTACTGTCAGTTTTCTCATACTTATCCTGTTAGTCACAAATCACACTGTCAGTTTTTTATTGCTTCCCTTCTCTGATTCCACATTTTCTACTCCCCTCAGGTCAGTGTTTGAAATAAGACAAAAGTGTGCCTGCCTGTTCCCAGCTGGAAAGACTGTGGGTATTCATGGAATGTAGACACACACATCTAAAACTCAGAGCGACCAAATGAGCAAACAAATATGGACTTTGGTCTCTGTTTGTTTTGTCTTCTACTTAATTTTTAAAGGTTTGTCAAGTGCTCTGGTTTGTCTTGCTCAAGAAATGGAGTTTGAAATCCTTTGTCCAAACGTAAAAAAAAAAAAGAAATTTCCATTTTGTCATGTACATAATAGCCCTTTTTTAAAATTCCTTCAGTTTTTTCTAATCTTCCCTGATCTCTAACTTAATTAGAACACATTTTGTTTTCTTCTCACTTTTATTTTAGACAAAATAAATCTATTTGTTCTTTCTGTTGTGTTATTTGTTGTGTTGAGTTTTCATTATCCTTTGTTATGATCATTATGCAGCTTGATCAAAGCAAGAACTTTTGCAGTCTTGTTGACTAATTCAATTTTCTAAGCTTGAAAATGTCTATTTACATCTCCTGGATACACAAAGACAATAGAACCACATGTGAAGCAGACGAGAGCAAAAAAGACATCTTTCACCTTTATTAATTGGCCATTTCCATAAGACTGCAGAAGTCCAAGACCCTAAAACTGGCTCAGCTTAATGGAAAGCAGCAATCAGTGATGCTTAAGAGTAATTTCCTTCCTAAAGTCTGCCAAAATATTTGCTGATGAAAGAGTCATAGCTTATACTGTGGCATAAATCATGGACACCTTCTGCCTCCAATCCACCAACATAGTAAAGTTTTCAAAGTTTAAAGCAACTTTAATCTTTAATTATTTCATTATGAGCTGCATTTGAGAATAATTGCACACATATTTGATGTTGCCTCTTTGGCTCCAAGAACAGAATGGTCTTTAATGATGCATGGTGTAAAGTTGATGGCTTGTTGTGAATGAAAGCACTAGCAGCCATTCTTCATCTACAGACCAACAGCCAACATGTGTTCACATGCTTTCAGGACGTTCCTACTCTCACACACCTTTCAGACGCAGCACAGACCACTTGTTGACATCCCTTCCACTTCAGTATGCGTCATGCCGCTAGTTGCAAGCTTGGCCAACCGAAAACACATGGGAAGTGGATTGCTTGGAGACAGAGACTTTAGTCAACCAAAGGTAATGGTTGACCACCTGAACACAACTGTGCCTGCTTCTGCATACCCCTTTAATGGCAGACATGCTATGCTGGAATTTGATGTGAGAGATATTTGGTAGAAAGTCTGCAGATTTCACATTGTTTTTTACTGCAAGAATTTGGCAGTTAAAGTGTCAGTTAGAGCAAAGACTAACTGACACTTTTCTCACATGCATGGAACCAAATGAAGCTGAGAGCCACCAAAACCAGGGTTAAAACACAATTCATGAATATGTTGTAGTTTAGTAATGTAGATGATTAACTCTTTAAAGTTATTGTTATAGTTGTGTTGAAATTACTTGAATTTATTTGATTTGTGGCCTTAATTTCAGTTGTGCTTGTCTGTCATCCTTTAATGTGTCTGTCAGACAAGATCAGAGCTGACCTTTTGGCCTGTATGCAAACCCTAAGTGTGGCTCTACAGAATAAGCTAAACACACCATTCCCAATGTGACACACAATGATGGCACTACCATGCAGTGGGGAAGCTTTTCTTTAGCAAGTACTGGGAAACTGGTCAGAGTTACTGGGGAGACTGAAAGTTAGTGAGAGGGCAATTCTAGAAAAAAAACCTGTTAGATACTGCAGAAGACTTGAGACACTTTACATTTTTATTGGTAAATAATTTAAATCAATGTATCATTTCCTTTCACTTCACAAGCATATGTTAAGTAGGCACTGTTGTTGGTGTTGGGCTATCATACAGAATTCAAAATAGAGCAAGTGTACATCTACACTGGTTCCACACCAGGTGAATTAAAGGGGTTGTGTTCTGTTTCTTGCTCAGGTTTTTAGGTGACATGATTGTGTAAATAAGGATCAGATTTTTTTTTTATATGTATATATCTTGTTTAATATCACAAAGCAGCACATTGATATTGATCAAACACATGACATATTGGATGTATAAAAATTATTTTAGGCTCCTTGAATAACTTTCCTTATTGAACTGGGATGTTTAACTGTCTCCCTACGGTAACCCTGAGGTGGAAACCGCTTCAACAAATTCAAAAACACGAAGCACGACAACATTAACAAAACGGAAAGGGTATGTCCCAGTTGGAGATCTGAGAGATCGCTGATTGGACAATAGGCATGAATATGTATACGCCGAGTCCTACTTACATCACCGCCATCTTGAAAGTGGCAGTGGAGAAAACGTGCTGCGTGGACTAGTTTCAACGGTTTTACAGTACAAAGTGGACCCACTGCCTTTACCTTTCACAGGTAAGAATTAAAGATAATAATAAAGTAAATTTACGAGCACAATTTCTTGACTTTGTGGCCAGTACTGTGCATTTCAGTGGTGAAACAAACTTCTAAACAACCAAGAAATATTTCCTTTGTGGCTAAATTGGTCCAGTTAACTATTCTGACTATTTTCTTAGCTTAGCTAACTTTTTTTATACTGTGTAGTTTTTCTAAAGAAGGAGAGGCAATGATACCTGTAATGGGCGCTTTTGACATTTGTTTATTGTTGCCATGGTTACCTTGAAGTTCGCAAGACAAGTCGCTGTTCGTCTGGTCAAACACGGTTACTTTAAGGTAAGTCAGTTGTCTGTAAGATGTCTCTTATAATTTATGTAGATTAAAATAATTTGTTTGATATAACAGAGAGTAGCGCGGAGATCGGGGGATTTCGTCTGGACAGTCCATAAAGATCAGAGCTGGAGCTGTTTTTCTTCAGACTTCTGTTTCGCAGCTCATCTCCACAATGTCTGTGTTTACATGCCAAGTCAATGCCCCGATATGGTGAAGATGTTTTTTTTTCCTGAATGTGAATGAATCAGGGATGTATTTTCTATTACACTGTTAGGTCATTTTTACCATTCGCTTTAACCTGTGGCTAGCCAGATGTCTCAGAAGGCCCAGTCACCAAACTGCTCCCAGCTTGACCAGCAGGCTGAACCCCTGCCTGTGCTCTGTGTTGCCAGTATAATATAAATAAATTTGTAATGTACTGTACATTTTTTTCTCTTTTGCTTTTTGTGAATTTTAAGTGAAATATCTCAATTTGAAGTGTTAGGGTATAATAACAGTTTATGTAAAGAAATTAAAAATAGTTTAGTCTGTTAGATTTTGTTCATGGTCTGCACGGCGGCGCAGTTGGTAGCACTGTTGCCTTGCAGCAGGAAGGTCCTGGGTTCGATTCCCAGCTCAAGGTCTTTCTGCATGGAGTTTGCATGTTCTCACTGTGCATGCTGGGTTCTCTCCGGCTTCCTCCCACAGTCCAAAAACATTACTGTAAGGTTAATTGGTCTCTCTAAATTCTTCTAGGTGTGAGTGTGTGTGTGCCTGGTTGTGTGTCCTGTCTGTTTCTGTGTTGCCCTGCAACAGACTGGTGACCTGTCCAGGGTGACCCCACCTCTCGCCCAGAACGTTAGCTGGAGAGGCACCAGCAGCCCTCCCAACCCCACTGGGACAAGGATGTTAGAAAATGGATGGATGGATTTCGTTCACACTACTGTCTATAGCACAGTTTACATATTACATGTAATAAATATTTTTTAAAGTAAAACTATGTAGCTAAAGTTTGACAACTATTATCAAAGTTTGTCTTTACAATAAATGCCTAAAAATTTAAGTGAAGTTACGTTTTTGATTCATACCTTGAAATAGCAAATGCACATTGAATTATGGAATTGTGTTAATATGTTCATGAATACACCACTGTAAAGGTGTGTATGTTCATCAATAAAAACTATTTATCAGAATCAGCTGTATCAAATGTAATTATTGTGCCCAAAAACAATTAAATAATCACATCAAGAAGTTTGAAACGTTGTCCTTAGACTTTTTTTTTTTAATTCCTATATTTAATAGTGTGTGAGAGAGAATGTGTCACTCATTAACTTAAAATACTTTGCAGAACGGCACTTTACGAAGTTCGGTCCATTTACTTGTATTAGTTTGCTGGCAGATAAGCAACTTTCAATGTGGCGGACGCTATAACGTATTGCAACAACGGTAACTCCTGGTAACAAGTGATAACTTCTGGTTCAGAAGCATTGTGGTCCAATCAGCGATCTCAGGTCTCCAACGGGGACATACCCTCTCCGTTTTGTTAATGTTGTGTTTTTGAATTTGTTGAAGTGGTTTGCACCTCAGGGCCACCGTACACTCCTCTTCAATGTCACATAACGGTCTTTAATAAACCCATCACTGGTTCCTGTCAGAAATGCTTACTGGCATGGTGGAGGGATTTACGCATGAAATATGAGCGGTTATGAGCTTCACATTATTTCACACTGGATGTGTTGGGTGACAGCAAGCTGCAGCAGACTGACAAGGTGCTAATCTACATGCATTTACTATTACTATTGGAGAAGAATCAAACATGCTGGCCTTTTCTTTCAGGAAGTGACTCAGCTGCAGATGCTGAAATTTGATTTTTTTTTTTTTCTTTTTGAGCAAATACAATCAGAAATTGATAATATGAACCCCTACAGTCTCTAAACACAAAGGCCTGTGCTTCCAAAGGCTCAAATGAAGTTTGTTACAAGGTTTAACGCTGCATTTTTCTACTTTAATACAGTTCACTGAGAATACTACATCACGACACCAGGCCATTTAACGCTACTTTCACATTGCTTTCAGAATAATATTGTGAAACCACTTCCTCCTCGCCTACTACAGTGAAGAGATTTTTCATGTTTTTTTTTCTTACAAAGAATGAAGAGGTCTGCCATTTTCATCTTTGGTGCACCCCAACCACGAGACAGAAAATACAGAAAAAAAAAACAAACATTTAATGTTTTCTAAATAATCAAAAGCATGCAAAAAGCATGCTTTTTGCATGAAAAAGCATGCATCAGAAATAGAAAACCTAAGTGGCTTTGTACTTGTACACTTTAAAACATATGAGCTGGATTGGTGTCTACGATTCTTTAAGTCAAATAAATTTAACAGGTTTTAGATTTTGAATCTAAATGTGTGAGTTTGTGAGAGATAAACTTATAGTAGAATTGAATAAACTAGAGGTTTTATGTTAGCACTTAAAAAAGATACAAGAAAAAGACAAGAGTGGGAACTATTTCCCAGTGTGTGTAACGGGTAGCACCAGTAAATCGCTGGAAGTCATCCAGCCAGATTTGAATGAAATCTTTTATTCTGGGGGAGAAGAGAAAAACAAATCAACCTCCTCTTCGACTCTCTCTCCCTGCACTCCAGCCCAGCAGCGCAGAACAACGCTGTCTAATTATTTTTCAAGATACAGCAAAAGTCAACAAAAAAAAGAAATCTCCTCACGAAAATCATAAACTAAAAACAAGAGGAGAAAAACGCCACCTGGTGGCAACAACAACACGATACAGTGGGACGGAGTTAAATAAACAGAAATAAAAAGTATAACTTAAAATAAAAACATACTTGGGGGAGAAGAGTATAACAAATCAACCTCCTCTTCAACTCTCTCTCCCTGCACTCCAGCCCTAAATATGAAAATAAAAACAATGTTCAACCGAGCTGTGGTGAACTAGCACCGGTTGTTCGCGCCAAAATAAAAAAGGAAAATTATAATAAAACTGTTTATAAGAGCCCACAATGACGGTCAAAACTGCAAAATAACACACTAACAAACAATGACAAACAACATATCTTAGAGACCTCAACATGAACAACAACATCCATGCAGGAAACAAACATATCGCAGCAGCAAACTTTCCTCTGACTTACCCACAGCAGCGCAGAACAACGCTGTGAGGGAAAAGGGGGAAACGGAGAAGCTACGAGGGCTGGAACGGACTACGGAAGCCCAGGGGACACAAACTAGGCAGAGCGCAGAAAGGCGACCCCGCAGGCCAAAACAACAAATAAAAATAACTGAATAAGATAAAATTCACAAATCCTCAATATAAAATGAATAAGAAATAATAATTAAAAATAGTACATCTGTAACTCTGTTACATGTGCTTAGTGGCATGTGTTGTATTCATATAATGTAAAATATAATCCAAACCGGATGAAACTGGGTCATATTAGTTAATCTCTGATTAGCTGAAAACAAAGATAATTGATTTCTTGTGGCAAAGAGGGAGGAGTTGACTGTCTGCATTATTGTCCGTTTCTTTTTTTATGAAAAATGTCTCAAATTTGTAGTATGCATCAGAGAAAATTCACAGTTCACTGAAGAGGGTGGATTGCCAACAATAGAAAACAGTTTAAGAATTATTGACAGACTTATTTTTAATATTAAAAATAAAAGCTCTCTCTTGCATTTCTCTGTTCATAATTTAAAATTCTGAGCTTGTCCAAGTGTGCTTGTAATTTACTTTTCCACCACTGACACTGTCTTTTTCCTTTTCTAACCGACTCAATGTTTTTCCAAGGAAGTTCTTCCAGGGATTACTTTTGTTTTAATGGGAGCAATAGTATAACTACAATTTTCAATTTAAAATGATCTATTAAATCACTTAGAGAGGTACGGGAGTGTGTAGTAGATGAGGAGAAAGCCTGGATGAATAGGTTAAAAGTTTCTGTGATGTATCCTTTTCACATTACTTGTGTACATTTATTTTTATGAACAGTAGTTACCTTCAGTCACTGACTGGTTGTACAACTCTTGTTTAAATCTTACACTGATATTTATAAAACATTGCCATTATATATACGACTGTCTTGTAAATTTTCATATCCAGATGACACAGATATACAAGTGTTAAGTGACTGTCAGTTGTATATCACTGCCTGAAGACTATAGATTCATAAACAGAATCATAATTTTCTTTTCAGATGAATGCTGAATAAATTGTAGATTGAAATATGGTTTGGTAATCTGTGAATCTGCTTTTTGTTGCTAAAATAATTTTGCTTGTGTGAACCTTTTAGCTTTCTTTCTTTTTTTTTTTTTTTATACATGCATAGCATTGTTCAAATATTTTTAGAAGTTCACTCAATGTAATTTTTCTTAATGTCCCCAAAGTTTGAAAATTAGTCTGAGGTGCATTGAAATGATAACAATGCTAAGTTTTGAAATGTTTCCTATGACCTGATGTTGAGCAGTAATGACTGTACGACACCAGCTGAGCCTGTCATTGATGTATTGCTAATACGACCACATCCAGACTACCATATTTTTATAAATCCACAAGGCTTGATTTAGCAGTTGTTTGTTTCATTCCTACAGGCCAGCAAGTTTCATAAAATAACCAGTTTTAATAAAATTAAAGCTTTATGAAATATATTATATTATATTTATATAGCCAGTGTATGTTGCACATGACAGGCAAGATTAGTGGCTCAACAAATAACTCATTACTATATGAAAAGAGAAAGTGGAATACTAAGATAGTAACTGTTTCTTAATGATGTGCTGCTCGATTTCAAAGCTAAGTTCATCAGTGCTCCCTCTTTTGACCAATAACTATCAGACGAGGAAAACCATGATCCCAGTAAATCTTACATAATCCCTTTCCTGTTTCCCTAAAGGGCAAAACGGACTGAATGTGGAGTCAAAAGTCCATGTGGGGGTTTTTAATGACGGAGAGCTGAAAAGTTTGCAGCTAGCCAGTGGCATCTCATTAATACATACACACAGTCTGGAGCTGCTGCAAAAGGATGACTACCTGCTCCAATATCCCACCTCAGCCAGAGCCAGCATACTGAGCCTGAAATGAATGGTGATGAGGAGGGAATCTAAGAAGATGACTGATGTTATAATCATCACAGCCTTTTCACCAGGACTGCTGCCTCATTCCGCAAAGTCACAGGTTGACTGGAAGCTGCTAAAGATTGGCTACATTTTCTTAGACTTGCCGGAGGATGGAAAGGGCTAATTTCCTCACAGAGGAGAAACATGCATGAGAAATGTTGAAGAGTCCTACAGCTTAAATCAATTTCAGGCACAGCCTGTCCTCCATGACTTTCCATTTCTCCTGGAGTCACGGACTTTTTTGTTCAATTTTTTGGTTCTACCATAAAAACTAGCCAAGCTAATTACCAGTCTTTTTTAATTAGTCAGAGCCTGATTACGCCGATGCAATTTTGAATTAGTACTTATTTATAAACATTTTACTTAGATTGCATAGATTTTATACATCCATCCATTTTCTTATCTAGAGTCGGATTGTGGGGTAAGGAGGCCCAGACTTCCCTCTCCCCAGCCACTTGTTCCAGCTCCCCAGGCATTCACAGGCCAGCCGAGAAACATCATCCCTCCAGGGTGTCCTGGGTCTTCCTGGGGACCTCCTCCCGGTGGGACGGGCCCAGAACACCTCACCAGGGAGGCGCCCAGGATGACCGAGCTTCTCACCCTATTTCTAAGGGAGAGCCCAGACACCCTACGGAGAAAACCCATTTCGGCCGCTTGTATCTGTGACCTCGTTCTTTTGGTCATGACCCAAATCTCATGACCATAGGTGATTGTAGGAATATAGATCGACCAGTAAATCAAGAGCTTTGCTTTTTGACTCAGCTCCCTCTTCACCAGAACAGACTGGTACAGCACCCGCTTCACTGCAGACACTGCACCAATCTGCATATCAATCTCCCAATCCATTTTATTCTCATTTGTGAACAAGATCCCGATATACTTAAAATCCTCCACTTGGCAAGCACCTGGTGGCCAGCCATGGAGCCTGGCCGGGCGCAGGACACTTAGGTCCCCCTTTCTGTGCACTCACCACCTGTGGGAGGAGCCAAAGAGGTCGGGAGCAGAGGTTGTGTTGTGGGTGTTGGTGTGTAAAGAGATGCAAAATGGATGACACAGACACAGATGTGTCATCCATTTTGCGTCTCTTTATATTGGAAGTTAAAATTTTTATTTTATACAAACAATTCCCTGAGCTCCAATTCCTATACTTCAGTCCAGAGGTGAGACCAGGTCAGTGTTTTGTAAGTCTCAAATCTTTATCCTCAAGACCCAAGTCAAGTCTGAAGTAAAGACAGGCAAAAGTCAAATCAAATCCCAAGTCTGAAACTTGGAATTTCAAGTCTTTTCCAATCTTTATTTTTTCTAACAGTGTTGCAGTTATATGTTAAATGTAAATAATAGACCATGTGTTCTTTTTTAAATCTGTATTTCTCTCAAATCTTGATAGAACATGTACCGCTGAAACATAAAAAAACACCATTTTAAAACTGCACTTCTATATTACACAGGCTGTAATATAGAAGTGGACAGTAAGCCTAGCTTACTGTCCACCGGCAACACTGAGCTAACATGCTGCACAGTAGGGCTATTGTAAACAAATATTTTAGTAATTGAGTAATCTATTGATTATTCTTACGATTAATCGAGTAATCGGATAAAAAAAATGATAAAATAAAATATTGGTAAATCTGGCATAACAGCAGTATTACTATCGGATATCAATATCAGTCCAATTTTTCATGTTTGAGCTTCCCTGCTAATTAGTTTTAGAACAAGAGTGTAGGAACGAGTCTGCCATTTTTTTGTTGGATTCATTTACATTTATTTTTATTTATTTAAAGATTTATTTAGAAATAAAATCCTCTTCTCCTCCTTAATTTTGCTATCCCAAAATAAACCAAACAAAAACAAACATTATTTTTATGGTTGTTCTCGCGATGTATTTTAAAAGTCACATGACCACCTGCATGTCAGCATCGCAAATTGACAGCTGCTGCATATAGGGCTGGTAAGCGCAGCTTCGAGAGGAGAGCTGTCCGATGCTGACGCAGACGTGCGGTTGTTATCGTTTGTTCCGATCGCTCTACAATAATGGTAAAAACGGGAACTGGCCAGGTGTCCATTCCAGGGTTTTTGTCTCCGGTCCAGGACTCAGATCATCTGTCCCGTAGGACCAGACTGGCGAGCTAGACCAACCGCACCAACCAAACATTATCCTCTGCTAACTCCTCACCAACTCGGTAGGAAATATTCCGGACATCATAACACCACCTTCACCCTGGACTGGACCCCTCTTGATGCATATTGGATTATTGTACTGTCACCATCTGGTGACCGATTGAACTCCTTGGACAAAGGAAACGGCTTGGACTACTACTTGAACTGTCTTGACTGATTTTTCTGTAAATATTAATACACATCACTTATTTTTCACCAATCTGTTGTCATTGTGTTTTTCAAAGTTACCACTCCCTCCAGTAGTCAAACCCAGGAATCTTCTGCTTTCAGTAAGCCAGTAGTCACTTAATCTTCAGTGTACATAATATATGTTACACCTGCATTCAGTAACTTACCAAGCATGAGCCAAGAAAAACACTGCGGCAAAAAAGCCTAAATGATTTTTTCTCCTGTTATTTTCAGCCAAAAATTTAACTAATATATCTACTGATATGCGTTTCAGTCTCCTTCCTTCTGACTCTCTGCAGCCTGATGTCCCTGCATGGATTCGTGTAATGTGCAGCATCAGACTGTGAACTAACTAAAGATAAAAAAGTATGTTTTTATCATTCAGAATGAGAATTTAAACAACTTAACAATTTTCAGATGTTATTATATACTTATATACTATTATATTATATACGTTAATATGCTTGTATTATTATATTATATTAATTATTATACATCTCAACTCTATTTACTGTGTAACCCGTTTCTGATAGCAAAATTTTTCACTCATTAATTTTTAAACCTCTCCTCAAGCGCTTTTCTTTTCATGTCTCCTAACCATTAATTACCCTTATAGTGTGGAAATAATGAAAAAAATATTGAAACGTTGAA
>CAEGAE010031138.1:0-26635 GCA_903067095.1 Girardinus metallicus | reverse complement strand
TGTCCTCCTGTCTGTACTCCGCCAATAAAATGGCTAAAAAACATTTAATATATGAACTGATTTTCCATAATTTAACTAATTTATATAATGTACAGTGCTTTTTGTCACCGGCTGTGTGTGTAAAGTGTTTTGTGTGCTGAGGAGAGATTATAAAAGGCAGAGGGCCGCAGTTCTCTTGCCTCATGGCAGGGGGCGCTCATGATCCCAGACATTGTGATTCCACAACTGCAGAGTAAGAAACTGTTTCTCCCAAACAGAAGGTCTTTAAGTTATAAAAAAAGTCTAAATTCAACATGTAGCTACATATTGAACCTCGCCACTAGACGAGAAAGTCTGAAAAACGTATTTCTTTTAACGCCACTCCTTGCCTCCCCAGGAACCTTCAGCCTTCTACTTCGATCACTTAGAGGTCCGAAAACAATGCCTGCAATTTATCTCTGATCTTTTGCTTTTTAAATCTCCTCTTGAAAGTTGTTACGGCACTTCCGCTTTCGAAAGAACGTGCACTTCCTGCTACATGCGCCTAGAGTCAGAAAAACTACACACTTCCCTCTTCTCTGTGCTCAATATCATCATTTCCTCCTCAGTGATATCCACAAACCTATTTCAGGTCATGTTTGCGTTTAGGTTTTTACTGTGGGTACATGCTGTCCTTTTAAGTCATGAACACATGCAAAGAAAAAAAAAATATGACAATTGTTTGCCCGGAAGGAACATTTAAAACGACCGCCTTGTTCCTGAGGTCAGGGAGAGCTGGATATGGGAGGGAGTGGTCACATGACAGGAAAGTATGCTGTGACCTTCAACAGTGACCGTCACCCAGTATCTCCACTGCAACTCCAGCTAGGACTGTAGAACAGGAACTGGCGGTGACATAAACCAGGACACCAGGTTGGTACTGATAAAAACCACCCACCTAACAGTCTTTCTAAGCCCCCTCTCCTGGCCCTTTTCCATCACTCCACTCTTATCATAAACTCACGTTCTTTGTGTTCTTTCTGTCATATCGCGTGCATCAAAGCAAAGCTAAAACAATCTGTCTCCAACGAAGACTGCAGAGTGAGTAGCACAGAGGAGGTGGAGGTGGGGAACCACTGCAGTCTCCATGCTACTGCCAGGAACAGCTCAGGCGTTTTGCATATTTCTGTCGGAGGAGGAGGGGGAGCGGGAAGGTGAGAGGGTCTGTCACTGTGAGCGCAGTTAATATGAAATGTGAAGGGGACAAGATGAAGAGACTGTCGGTGAGTCGGATGAGTAACGGGGACTCGTAACTATGCACCACAGAAGCACGCAAGTGAAGCGGAGAAGCTGAGCACTGCATGAGAGAAGCTAATGACTGAATTTAAGTTCTTATCAGATAGTTTCAAAAGTTGACTTCAAATAATACACATTCAACTGTTTTCAAATTGGCATAATAAAGCAAACATATTCAAACCTTTGTAATTTTTCACACATGAAAAAAATTTCATGTTGTAACTTAAGGTAGGGCTTCACTGTGAAACAGATGGCGCATAACGGGAAAATGTTTTGTTATAAGTGAAATAATCCAGTGGAACTAGTGCTTTTTAAAATAAATATTAAGAAATTATTTACTTGAAACAAGCTCCTATATCTTGCTGAAAAGATGCATGTAAGTTAGTTTTGAGCTAAGATAATTACAATGGAAACTAGACCAAAAATACTTGGTAAGAATTTGTGTTTTTAAGTAGGTGATTTACTAAGTAGGTGATTCCTGATTGCACTTAATTTTATTTAGGGGTATAAGAATAAAGGAGGCTGAATACATATTAAAAGCAGATTTCATTTCGCAAAAAAAAAAATTGTGAAATTTTTTGGAACATTTTACTTCAGAAGTATCCATAACTTTTTTTTTTTGTTTTTTTTTTAGTCTATTGCGAAAAAAAAAGCTGTAACGCAACAAAATGGGGGAAAGTTCAACGGGTTTGAAAAAGGTTTGCATCGCTTCGCTCATACAGTGCAGCAGGCGCAGAGCTCAGGTACAGGTGTGGAGACACACACGCACTCACGCAAACACATGCACAAAGCTCGCTGGACACACACTTACCCCTCGCCTCAGGCTCCGGAGGCAGTGCATTTTGGGTTTGGAGGCCATGAAGTCGTTGAGGCGGTGGGAGAGGGGCTCCTTGTGCTGCTTGGGAGACTGGGGGTCGTTGGGAACAGCAGAGGGTGAGGGCAGGGATGAGGCTGGGGGGGCAGGTGGGGGCTGACGGGGGGACGTTAACAGGGACATAAGCTACCAGTGTGAGAGGGAGCCGTTTCGAAAAGGAGAAGGAAGAAAAACATGGAAGAAGAAGAAGAAGAAGGGGGCGAGAATCCAACAAAAAAAGACAAAGGAGGAAAAGGAGGGAACACAAAACGAAATAAATAAGCCTCCTACAAATATTAAAAAATGAACACACAACGAAAAAAAGCCAAACAGAACGTAAAAGACAACCAAAGGAATGCCAAACCCAGTGTATGAGTGCTTATGTTGTGGGAACAAGTTAACAGTTAAAACATATAAAACAAAAAAAAAAGATAAACTGTTAAAAAGAACAAAACGATCAGCGTGAGTTCAGGGTGCAAAGCAAGCAGCTGCGACAAAGCAAAGAGTCTGAATCGAAGCGCATGCCGGATTCCATTCCTTTTTTTTCTTTTTTCTTCAATCAAGACGGAGTAAATTACTACATCCCAGAGGAAATTCATCACTGAATCTCAGGTCATCAGGAGACTGAGCTAATTGCCTTTTTCTATCCTCAAACCTCAGAACAACTGGTTCAGATGTGAGACGATGAAGCAGTGACAAGGTTCTAGACACGATAATGCACATGCAAAGACAGGTTACGTAGACATACTGCTTTTGTTTCTTTTCAATTAGAGGAAATTACTGCTCTTTTTGTGTGTCTGTTATGCCTGCATGCAGATATTTGTAGCGTTTAAATTAGAGATGCACAGAGAAATCGGTTTGTGATCAGAAAAGACTGATTTCTAGCTTGACTCAACCTATCAAACTCCAAAAGCCTAGATTTTTTTGGTCGGTGAACGCGCCGTCGCTAAGAGCTAATAGGCTGAAAAAAAAAAATCCCGTTACTGAGTGAAGAACAACCGGGGCATTTTCAGCATTATCGAGATAACAAGCTATTTAATGAAAGAATAATTTTTTTAAATTAAAGTTGTGCTAACCATTGACTCATGAGAAAGCAGGACTTCCAGCAAATAACAGAAAGACTGGGAATGTTCCAGAAATATTTGTTTGGTGGTAGAAGTAAGAAATACTGTCACCAGTTAGCAGGTTTCTTTTGTTTTGTATTTACTGTTTGTACTTTTTGTGTTTATTGATAAATTTGATGTAGTTAGGTCATTTGTGTACAACCGTTGTTTTTAGCAAGAGAAATTATTCATTGTCCAGGGGCGACAGATGAAAAGTAGCATTTTTGGCTAATTCTGGCACATTTACAGAAATGATAATCAATGATTTAGTGTAATGTTCCCCCAGGATAAATTACATTTCCAAATTAGTCCCAATGGTTTTGATCATTTTCGCACAACATTTCCAAATAGACTCACAATTATGTACTGGCACGAAAAAACTCAGGTATCTGTTGCTTTTACATGAATTTCCACAATTGTGCAGTCTTGAAAAACTGGAGGGACCGAATAGTTAATGACCACTTACTTATAGCTAGCTGGATGGCTGGGAAAAAATAAGAATCATATCTCCCAAGTCAAAATCACCTAAATTTAGCATAAGCAGGTCAAAGCTTTACAAAAACCAGACATTGGCCACAAAAACTCAGACTGGTGCATCTCTAGTTTAAATACCTTTCCATAAGGTTACATAGACTACATTACACTAGTGTCTGCTATGATTTTTTTTTTTTGGGCCGAACACACTCACACACATACACACAATTACTCAATTACCTTCTTGATTGCTTTAATATTAACAGTGCTACCAGCCCATTAGACAGCCAAAGGTCAAATTTAGAGTTCATAAGCCAGAATCAGAAGAAAACTTCATGAAACTGATGACCAGTGGAAACGAAAAGGGTAAAAAGGAGAGTGTTACTTCAGATCGGACAGCGGGTTATCATCTGCCAGTTGAGTCCGCCCATTGAGCAAAGATAGAAATCCATTAGTGTGTGTTATAAAAAAAAGAAAAAGGGTGGCCCCAACATCGGTGAGGGTGATTGCGTGGGAGGAGGAGACGGGTGGCAAATAATAACAGCCAAAAATGGCAATAGTAACAAAGAACTAAAAAAGAAAATTCACGAGCTTAACATAGTGAACAAATATCGAAAAGCACTAAAGACAAAAATGCAAGAAAATGATACACTGCAATTAATGTAGAAAGTCTAACTTATACTAATTAATTTTCAAGTAATGACAAAAAAAATCTGAGCTTTTTGTTCCACAGTGCGCTCCAAAACGAGCAGGCTGACCTCCCGGAGAGAACAATGCATCGAAACGAGAGAGGCTTTTGAGTGTAGCTCCGTGCGTTACCTTGTTCTTGTTCTTAATGAAAGGCCACAGTTTGGGCTTGCTCTTGCCAGCAGGCTTCTCTTTGCCCTCTTTGGAGTTGGACAGGCTGTTCTCGGACACCGTCCTCTTCATGGCCTGACCGTAGTCTTCGAACTCCACGTCGCTCGGGGGCTCAAAGCCAGACTTGTAGGACTCCACCACCTGCTGGGAGTCCTGGAGGGAGAAAGTGGCCGCACTGGTCAGTGAAAGTTGTGGGGTTTTTTTGTTTTGTTTTTTTTTTTTTTCAGAAATCAGATGTTTGCATACATTTCCTGACTATGTGGTAGAATTATAAATTGCGTGGCTTAGGTCAAATGTTTGTGGTTTCCTTCCTGAAACGTCTCACAGTCGTTTGCTTGAATTCTGACCCGTTCCTCCTGACAGAACTAGCATAACCGAGTCAGGTTTGAGGGCGACTTTGACACACACACACACATTTTCATTAGTTAAACCCTATTTTCTGATAATATTGTTGGTCTTAAGCCACCTAGTAGCTAATTTGGCTCTATTTTTAGGGTCGTTGTCCATTTGGAAGACACATTTGTACCGAAACTACCACATCCTAGCTGATGTCTATGGATGTTGCTTCAATATTTCCATATATTGTTCTTTCCTCATGAAGCCATCTAGAAATTGTTCTCACTGGTGGACTTGTGGAGATCCACAGTTTTCCTTCTGTCTTGTCAGATTTGTTTTGATGCTTTTTCCATGATGTCAGATGAAGCGGTGTGTTTGAAGTGTTGTTTTACACTACACAAACAGGCATGTTTGTGTACAATGTTGTGAATTAAACTTGCAAAGTCATAACATCACCATCTGGGCTTTCCCAAATTTTTATGGCATAGTAACCACAGTAGATTGAAACCTCCAAATTTAAAGGAAGTAAAGACATCTCTTAAAAATTCTAACTCAAAAATATCTGAATTAAACTGCATTTTTCTTGCTTAAAAAAAACACACGTACTGAAAATGTTTTGGTGTTGTTTGTAAAAAAAAAAAAAAAAAAAAAAAAGACAGAAAACCTCCGGGAACACCATCACTGGGAACCACAAACACAGGAAGAAGCTGATAAGACTGTCTGCCTGGAGTTCAACGGGATCAAGGTTTGAAAACCTGCTATCTCCTTATACAGTATGACAGAAGAATAAGACCAGAGTGGAGGAGAAACAGAGGAGGAAGTATGTGATATGTCATCTTCAGCCGTTGTTTACTTCAGCAGAACAGTTTCAGGCTGGAGTCGTCTCCCTGGAGCGCACTCACGATGGGATCTCTGGGAACAGCCACCTTTTTTTTCCCCGTCATACACCAAGCAACTAACACATGACATCCTAATTTATGACACAGTTATTTTTTTCCAAGTTCTAGAAACCACGAATTGGTGACAGAACTTCAGCCAACAAATGTGCTTTGGCCTCAAAGAGATGTTAGAGCTGAGACACTTTCCAACAAGATGTGGTGACCAGAAGACAACGATGGCCTTGGATTTGACACAGAGCAGATTTTACAAACTCAGATGTAACATAACATCCATCAACTACAGGCTCTGTTAAAAAGTTCATAAATCTAAAATAAAATTTAAAAACTATCCCTTTAAAAGTGCCATCTACTGCAGCTCGATACTGACGACTCTGTTCATAGAATCCAACTTTCAAAAGATCCGAAGAGAGTGACTTCTAGAAATAAAGTTGCATTTTGCTACCTTTGAACACATCTATCACTATATCTCTTTGAATTTAATTCTAATTAAATAGAATTAAGTTCTTTGGCAAGAACAGTTACCACCGCATCTGATTCGGCTTCCAAAATAATCTCAATATTTTGGAGCAGATCTGTTCCATAACTAGAATTATTTCAAAAGCCGATCAAAAATTATGTGAAGGTTTCTTAGTCTTAGCTTTGTAGCATTTAGTTTCATAAGACATCAATCCCTCATCTAAACAACTAATGTGAATTTAGGGCTTTGTTAAAAATTCCAAATCTAAAAGCCAAACCCAAGCTAATCCTTCTGACATCATACAGTCCTTTTTTTCCAGTTCTTGGAAATCTCTCCCCCTAAAGGCACAGAGGACGTTCCCACAAGTCTTCTGCTACGATGTCTCTTAATCACAAGATCAGTGAACTTTTTCTGCATAATAATAAGTGACCCTTTAGCTGAGACCACTGAGTGTAATTTTTAACATGGAGAACCAGGCAACTTTTCCATGTGCACTGCAAAAACACAAAATCTTACCAGGTATTTTTGGCCTAGTTTCTAGTGCAAATGTCTTAGGACACATGAAATAAAACAAAACTAACTTACAAGTAACTTACAAGTAAACAAACTCAATATTAAGGAATTATTAAGTCAATAATTCCTTATTATTGATGAAAAGTTTCTTGTAAGTTAGTTTTGCCTTATTTCAAGTGTACCAAGATATTTTCACTAGAAACTGGACTAAATATACTTTGTAAGATTTTGTGCACAATCTATTAAAGTTGTTAGTTTTCTTTTAATAAAATCAAGAGTGTTTGTGTTTTCTCAGCCACAATAACGCCTTAAAACGTCCCTAATCACCTTGTAATTCACATTTCATTTCATTCTAAAACACCACCCAGAGTCCCATTCCACTTGCACACTTCTTGTTTTAGTGCTACCCTGACAGACAGTGTGGGTTGTAACAGACTGTGTGGGTTGTAACCGGCAGCCTGGTTGAGTGAATAATATGTCCCACATGGGGGCGTCTGTGTGCACAGACAGATTATACTCACAGTCTTGGCCTCTATGGACTCGGCGGCTGTAGTCATGCCGTCTAAACACTTCCCCACGATGGGCAGCACTTGGCGGTCCACCTCTGCGAATGTCTTCATGCACGCTCCTATTCTCTCGATCCTTTTCTCCTCCATGTCTTGAAGTTTCTGCAATTCAATGCAGGCGTGAGGTGACTTGCGCTTGCACGCGGATGCGCGTTTATGCAGCCATCATGTCGTATTTACCTGAAATATGTTGGGAATTATTGTGTGGTAATGATCGTTCTGCTCCTGGTTGAACTTTTGCAGGTAGGACGAGTAATCGCCCTTGCTGTCAGAAGCCATCTGGTGCCTCATCTGAGCTTGCTGTCGTGCCTGCAGGATGGAAAAGAAAACATTACACACGGATGTGAATAGTGTGAATGTCACTTTGCTAAACGTGTGTGTTGACATGGATGCATGGGTTAAACACAAACAGAATTTTTTTTTTTTTTAAATTACATTTCTATTTGTGAGGCTGGGTCACTGACAAACACATAAACAGGAAGCACATGGACCCACAGAGACAGGTTGAAATCCATGTCAGGAAGCGGCAACGGCCTTAATCATATGTAGGCCATATGATATATATATATACATAAAGATGGCAAATTTGGAGTATTTGGATTTGACTGCCTGCCCTATCTGGCCGTGATGTTGATTATTTTAGGCTAGTTTAGAGTAAGGGAAGGAGGCAGACAGTCAGAAACTCAGCAGGAGCAGGCTATTACTGACCAATAGCGAGCAGATGGAGATGAGATAATCTCTGCTAGACTGCGTGTGTGTGTGCGTGCGGGCGTGTGCGTGTGTGTGTGTACATACTGCTAAGTACTCATATCTGTTTCCTCTTTCCATCAGCTCTGGAGCCCATCCACACATAAATAGTAGCTGGTATCCACAGGAAAAGCTACCTTAGGAGCCTGTGATTAAGACTAAATCTATCACAATAAGTAATTAATTGCATGGTTAATTGAAGTTAGCTTGATAATTTACATCTGATGACTAATATCTTGTTATGGTTTCGATTTCAAGTGGTCTTTATCTCCATTTTATTTATTCTTTTTGGTTGTTCTGTCGTATTTTTGGATAGCTAAAATATAGTCCAGTTCCAGTGTGAAGTGATCTTTACAAAATTAAAGTTTCTTGGTCTCTCAGAGGGCAAACTTGCTTTACTATACAATGCAATACATGACTTGACAATGGTCTCAAACTGACAATATTATCGTTTATCACAATAATTACCGGGACAATTTATTGTCCAGCAAAATTAGTTATTGTGACCGTTATTTGGTCTGTTAAATACTTGCATATATTTATGAAAAAAGGTAAAAAAAAATAAAATAAAAATGCGTAGGACAGCTGCAGATACAGATATCAAAGATTAATCTTCTCCAGATATCTATGAGGAAAACTAGACATAAGAAACTGAAAGGAATTTTTTTTTTGTAATTATTAAATAATTAGTTTTACTTATTTAGTTTGAAGCTTAGCTTAACTTCAGACACTCTGTGAAATACAATTCAAGACACTCAAGAGAAAATCTAAGTTAATTCATTTAAACATTTAACATCTCAACTTTGTCGATAAGGAGGGTCATTTTTCAGACAGCAGGAGGTTAAAGTTACAGTTACATCCACTTTAGAGGGACATGAGTACCTAAATTCATTTCTTGGTCCACCCTTCTACCACGTTGTGCTGTGTATGCTTCAATTTTCTTTGTGCGTGCCTTTATAAATGAACATAAAAGCATTAAAAACAGGAGGGGAACATATAACAATTAAGGGGGAAAGTGGAATCATAGATAAATTAAATCTACAGAATAGAATATGTGATTTGAAAAAAAAAAAATGGGTGAGATTGCTAACTGTATATGTATGTGAAACCGAGCTGATGTAGGTGCATGCAAACAGTGCAGATTGTGCTTAGCAACGATGTTGTCATCACGGTAACAAGGCAGGTAGCATAACTCTGAAACCGGCTGCTGTGCTGCAGCCACATCACATCCTGTTGTCATGTTCCGGAAATGGCTCGCTTAGCTCTCGTCTGTGTGCAAGTAATGGTTGAAGCCTGCATCCATCCCAACAGTGTTACCTTACACTACTGATTCGCCATGACCTTATTCTGTTTTGCACATATAAAAGGCTTGCACGGAAACATGTTCAGCAGAGGACAGTGTTCAAAGCCACTGACAGGACAGGACAGACCTGGCTCAAGCTGTGTAGGCCACAAAGTCGAGACAGTGCGTTTGCGTATCCGCCACAAACAGAAGTTCTCCGCACACCGGACCTACCTTGTTCAAGCCTCGCTTCAAGGCGTGGCATAGAATAAATACACAAACACAAACAGAAGGATCGTTAGCCGTCTCCAGCTAAACCAAGATGTTGCCATAGATGCGCGTCCTGAACCACAAAGCTTGCCATCACTTTAAAGGGGAAGTTGATATGCAGTCATAGCAACCGCTCACAGTAAATACTGGCTTTATTAAACACAGATATGGGCTTTTGAGGGCTTTTACTCATATCTAATAAGGAGTATAACATGCTTCTTTTTTTTTTTTTTTTTAATTAATATTTTGGAGTACTATGTGGGGGAAGTGGGGGGTGTTCCTAACGGACATGAAACAACCTTTTAAATTGTCTGCGCTGGAAGAGCAAACCCCAAATTGAGACATTTGTTTCCCAGAGGTCGGAAAACAGCAAGAGCCTCGTTCTCCAGCTCTGAACAAAACCTCAAAAACTTCAGCTCAACAACATCAGCTTGTTCGCACAGAAGAACCACATTGGATTACAGGGAAAAAAAAGAAAAAAGCTACTTCTTCTGGAACATTTACCAACCATCTGTTTCCTGAACCTGCTATATCCTGTCAATTACCACAGGAACTATATATGTGTGTAAAATTACACACATTTTCTAATGACAAAAGATTTTGCAAGAAAAGTTTATAAATTCCATATTGGATTTAAATTGCACTTGCAGTAGGCCACAAAAATATTCATGCCCCTTGACATAGCTTTGCAGGTTTTACCAACTCAAATTAAGGCTTTTAAAGACCTAAGTGGTGAATTAAATGTAAGACCAGTATAAATAGTGTAAATCACACTTTTTGTTTGTATTGATAGCCTCTCTTGACGCATGTAGCATCTAACGGGTTGACAACAGAAGTAAGTCGGTGGCAAAGACGAACACCGGCCAGCCAGATTTACTTTAGACGTTTTGCCTGCTTTGTTTATTAATGTTCTTTATTGCTTCCTTCCCATATGACAATTTTTCCTGTTTGTTGGTCTACCTTATCAAATACTAGCGCATTAAATTGAGGGTTGAGGGTTGTTGCATGAAAAATTGTGGAAACAGTTCAAAAGCGCTACAAATAATTTCCCAAAATTAAGCAAAAGATGCCATTTTTACATATTCCACTGCATAATATTGTTTCCCTCTTTGTCTCCTTGAAACAAATAGCTGTTCTTTTAACCACAGACGTGCTCAAACACAAACTTCGTGGCTAACATCCAAACCCAAACTAGTCGCACATTTTGACATGTATTCCCACCAGTGACTAGTACTCTGTCAGCTCTCTAAAAAATAACAAAATATGTCTTTCAGAAGACAACAACACAGAGATACTCATGGTCTGTTCTTCATCAGTGTTAATAACAGTTAAACTGCTTGGCTTTCAGACTGTGCAGTTCTTGGGAGTGACATCAATATTGTTTTGCATGGATGCAAAACTATTTCAAAATTTCTTTAGGGTTGGGCTGAACAGCACTGAGAAATGTAGCGCATAATGAAGGTGTTAGGTTAGGGTGATAAATGGTAATGAAATGAAATGAAAATTAAAGACATTTAACTGCAATTCTCTTGGAATCCAAAGCTACCAGAGACAGCTAAGCTACCAACTTCTTGATGGGCTGTGCTGCATCTCTCCAGAAGAGTTCAGACTTCCCCTGCGTGTCCCGAGTGCAGAAAGCCTCTTTCTTCCCAGCTACATTTGCATAACAATCACGTCTGAACCGTGTCAGCTCGGAGCCTGAGCCCTGTCTCAGCAGCTGATGGAAGCAGCAGGAGCATGCGCCGCTGACCCAGGATGCCTTGCGACGTGGGAGCTGAGTGGGTTACGGGCAGAGATTCTTGAGGGCTCTTTTAATTGGTCATGACAACAGGAAATGACATCAGCTACAAACCCACGGGGGCTGAGGGGAAGGGATGAATCTGTGAGAACTGGATAGTGACGTTTCATAATATATCTGATACCATCGATTACGATTACGTCGATTCAGTGCGACAAAAAAGCAACTGCACAGGAGGAATCGACAATTTACCTCGCAACACACACACAAGCGTGGCGTTAACACAGTTTTCTTTGTGACTAAGGCTCATGCAGCGCTGCAGAGCGTTTGGCTGCTTCTCTGCAATGATAATGAGCGCTGAGTTGTGCTACCAGCTTTGTTCAGCACCAAATCTCTGTGCCGCTAAGTCAATGCCAGCTTTGACACAGCATCCCTGGCATCAAACACACAGTCACTCAATCTTTTCGTTTTTGTCTTTCAGGCATGGTGGTATGACAAATTAGGGTTGGGAGGTTAAAACTGGCCCAAAAAAAAAAAAAAAATTAAGGGATCAGAGGGACCCAGCATGACTTGATGACACATACCTTTTCCACATCAGCTTTAGTCACGTTAATGTCAGCGTCCATCTTCTCAAAGTATTGCTGTGCTCTGTCTGCCTCTTTGCAGTCCCTCTCAAACCTTCTTTTACACTGAAATGAGAAGAAATTTAATTGAATCCTCGTTAACGCACGCTATACTGATATGGGGTGACCTTTAAATGGGCATAAAACGGGCGTCATAACTTCTACGCGTACGTCATGTATGTTTTATGTACGGCATTGTGCGCAGGCTGAAGAATAAACAAATATCCATGGTGGTCATTTGTGGAGAGAGAAAAAAAAACACAAGCATTCATCCAACCCTCGGACCGAACAATCACTGTTTGTAGGGCCAGTGTGCACTCTGAACTGTGCCTCTCCGCCTAACACACAATGGTATCATTGAGCGCAGAGACAAGTTTGAGGAGGGCAAGGCAAGTTATGCATTTCTCTCGCGCTGTTCCTCCCCCTTGTCAAAGGGGCCAGGCGGAGATAAGAAGTGGTGTTCTGGGATTTTTTCTCTTGTAAGTCCTTCACTTAGGCTAGAAGGAATAAAAAAAAAAAAAAAAACGTGATTTTTTTTTTATTAATAGACATTCGTGTTTTAAGGAGAATCTAAAACTCTAGGTAAAAGAGGGTTTCTTTTTCTTTCCTCACTTATTACTTGTTTATTTGTTTGGTAAACAGATTTAGATTTTAATACAGTAAATTTCATTTTTGAAGTGAAATCAGATTGAGAGATCACTTTGATAGGAAAAATACTGACATCAAATTGCATATCAGATTATGTTTTCTCACTTCTTCCTAACTATTTTTGTCACACAGGTCTAGATTAAGTGTGTGAGGTGACATGTGTCACATGGTTTTTGATCAGGATTGTCTTGATCTGATCCCAAATATATATAACAAAAAAATCTCTTCAAATGATCAGTATTGGAGTCCCGGAAAAAATTCAACTCCCTATGCATGTTTTTTGTGGTTTATCGTCAGCTGTACCCACAGCAAGCCATCTAGCTGATGTATAGATTTTGTGTCTTTTCGCGCTTTACAAAGATGCTTACAATGAAAGAGAGAATGTAATGACTGGTGCAGCTCCCACCAGATAATGTGTTTGGGCTCCAACACTCCAACACAAGCTTAAATGCTTGTTAGCAAAATTTGCGCCATTCTAAGCAGGAGAGCAACCTTTTCCGTAAGTTATATCTGCATGAAATGAACAGGAACCAAACTGAAATATGCTAAGATAAGTATTTTACAAACACTGACTAACATTAGTCAAGCAAAATATTGATTTGAATGTTTTGCTCTTGATGTTTGATATATATTTAGAAACAAATGATAGAGCTAAGCTCACTTTAGTTGATACTTTGTCAAGAAATTATAATAACTGTATTAGCCAAGCTAATCCTGACCTGTAAAAACTCCTGTTGAGATACTGATGAATCATAGCAAGTTTAGTTTTTTTGGGAAGTTTGTTTTTAGGATTATACATGGCACAGATTTTACTAACTTTACGTTGGGAGATGCCTAATCCTAAATGACACAGCTGAAAAACCAAATAAATCCCAAACAAGATCTCAGTAAAAATGTTTTAGTCAGAGATGACTGTGGCTGTTTTTTAATGTTAATAATTATAGCATGTTTTAAGGGTTACTGATCGTATTCATGACTGATGTTCTTAGGTTTGTATGGTGGCACAAAGCAGCAGGCTCTCTTTGTGCCACTCTGGTTTGTATCAAACTCTGACTGTGAACAGGATTAAGGTTTATTCATAAAAGTAAAACGGACTTGAATCAATAAGACATTTAGCATAAATTTCAAATGCATTTTTCATAGATTTTTGTTACGTGGACATGCAGAAAGTCCCAAGGGCTCCCTCCTTGCTTGCGGACCTCGCTTGATGTTGCATCGCATTAAGGAATATGTAGTTTAAAGGGTGTGAGCGCTATGTCACCTACTGGGTGTATTAATAAAAGAAAAATGAAATTATCACATCAAAACATTAAGAAACATAACTTTAAGAGTTTAATGGGTTATTTAAACCAGATGTTTTGAAGCAGGCTTTACATTTCCTTCTGGAGATTTGACTTTGTTTCTCTATTAATTTTGCCAACTAAATTTCATCCCGCCCCTTGATGTTAACTTGTAAAGTAGAAGCTTCTGTGTTTTGTGAGCCACTTACCGATTCCAGCTGCTTCCACGAGCTTTCAATGTACTGCTGTGCTTTGCGTCCATCATGGAAATGCTGGGGGGGAATTAAAGGAACTGATTAATGACATCATTCTAATGAGACACTCAAAGGAATTTTAAAAAGCAGGTGAGCCTGACCTTGACATACTAAGGACTAGAAATAGGAAAATCTACAACACTGCTTTGAATATTATTCATGACAAATTCAACATTCCTTTACAGACTATATGACAAATTTAGGTCAGTTTAAAGCAATTAATGTTCTTTTAAATTAGAAGACAGTAACCATTTTGGAGCTGAAATAATGACAGCAGGGAACCAATAATTTTGGGAGGAAAGAGAAAAGTAGCCAGTGATATCATAAAGCTTCAAAGTCATATGTTTGTACAATGCTTGGAGCAAGGATTTTGCTGCTAAACTGTAGTCTCTTCTTCCTGTCGGGAGGCCATGCATACTTCAAATTCACAACAATTATTATAAACCCAGTGAAAGGCATGAACACACTTTTTGTTTTCCTTTCTTTGTAGGATCAAAACATGTATCCATGAATACTTTTAAAGGAGTTCTGCAGCAGTGTCCCTATCCCAAAAGTTGCTGCTCACTGTCAGACAGGCTGGCTAAAAAATGCTACTAATTTGGTTGTTTCTGGTCACAAAACGCATGACGACTCAAGATGTGAAAGTTAACTGAAACTGAGTAATGCTGCTTCAAAAATAAAAGCTGAGAAGCTAAAAGACTGTATGACAAGTTGCTTTAAATAAAAACAATTTGATCCTTTTTTTTTCTTGTCTGAAATTTTGCTATTAATACCATGACATCATGGAACTACAGTAGTTTGATTCAGAGTTGCAATTAAAAAAGGCAACTTTTTTTAAGTTTCACTCTTCCACTCATGCAATTTGATAAAGTCACCTAACTTATTTGCTTAGATCACAGGGAGGTTGACGCTTGTGGTTTAGAAATTTCTAGAGCACAAATGTCGAACATCGGAAGAGAAACCAGCAACAGACATTTAAGTTTCCCCGTCTGAATTTATTTGAATAACACTGGTGATTCCCCCAGAATTTTGGTGGGGAGTTTATCTGACCAAATTCAAACAGAACAAATAACTATTTTACTCTTTAAAGAAAAAAAATCCTCTGCCTCGGTGAAAGTTCATATGAAAAAATAATTTAAATATGTTAGTGTATATTATTTAGTACAGGTTATTTAGAAACAACTACAGTAGCCTGAGTTTTGTTTTTAACTTGCTTAAGGTGTGGTTCAAGCAATAAGAAAGTAGTGCTTCTTAATGAGATGTCAGAATGCTGAATAAATAAAATCAATAGTGGAGGAAGCGGGTGGAGTAGTGGAGGTGGACTCCTGGTGGATCTTGGCACTGCTGAGTGTTGCCACACAAAAGCAGCTGCTGGCTTAAACTCCCACAGAACATATGTTGTGTTTCTTCACAAAGCCTCGCTTGGCTTATCTCAACCCTCCTGTCCCAAAGGCAAACCACAACTATCTCCAGCTTTCTGTGTTGACCACACAACTCTAGAAAAAAAAAAAAATATGGAAACACAGATGCAAATCTCAAAGTATGTGCTTTCGGATCAGTTTGTGATTACTTCTAAAGCATATAAATGTTTCCTTCTTGTCTTAAGTTTGGCAAAGAATTCAAAAGCCTACACAGGCTCTATGCTGTCAATGGCGTGTCCCTTGGTTACACACGTTGCGGTCGCTGAGCTCAGTAGCTGAGCTGAATGTCGATGTCTCTATTCAATAACTTACTCCAAGCTTGTGGTTGGGCTTCAGAAGGAAGTTGGTAAGAAACATGAAATCAACAGTGAGGTGGTGGGGCGGTAAGAGTTTGGATTCTCACCTGATAAATACTGGACATGGTTTACCTCTACTAGTCATACTTCTCATTTCCCAAAGATTTTAGGGAAGTTTTACAAAAATGGGAAGTGCTCCTGTGTTTCAGAGGAAGTTTGTGAAGTTCTACCAGAAATGAGACTTTTAGGCGTGGTTGAAATCGTGAAGTCTCTGACCTTCACCTTGAAATAGCTGTTAGATAAAGATGGTGCTCTCGGTGCTTTGAATTGATGTCTTACGAACTGATGAGTAGATAAAGAGTAGACGCAAAGACATTCCTATTAATGTGGAGCATTCTTTTACTAGATATTTGTCTCCATAACAATGTTTGTCTATAACCTTCCACCATCTTATTTTGCTAAACAAAAAAAAAAAAAAAACTGTATGTAGAAGGTCAAACTACGATGACAAACAGCAGCGTCAGATTTAAAAAGGTTCACCACACGATGAGCAAACCAAACCGTAGATGATTGAGCTTACTTTCAATCCCATAAAACACACCATCAACCATCTGGGCTGCAGGTGTTTTTTTACTACGGAAACACTCACTTATCTTCCAGATGTTCTGGGATGTTGGCTCCCTACATTCATAGACTCTTGAGATAAATTTGTCCTAACCTCTTGTGGTGAGTCTTCCACTCATCTTGGTCTGAAACAGCACAGGACTGCTATAAGCCCTGCTGCTTTGAGGTACCCAAAGTAGCTAAGTAACTCAGTAGCTGGAAACTATTCGACAATTTGAACCGGCAGTTTTGATCATCGCAAAACCTTCAATAATACTGTCCTTGTAGGTATCTCAGGAAATAATCATGTTGAGCAAAAAAAAAAAGGAAAAAAAAATTGATTATTTGCTTTTATTTAATATGTGATATATGGCTCACCACCCAGGGCAGCATGACAACATAAAACATAAAAAGTTATCAGCTGTAAGTTTTCTACTGCTGATCTGCATGTATATTTTCATATAGATTTGACATAAACACTGAAAATGTTGTCGTTTGTGACGCTGATTAATAGTGTTCATTTTTATCAGAAATAAAAGGATATTTTGGTGTTATTTTTAAGGAGTATGGACTGCGTTTGATTATATGTAGTACAAAATCTTGAAATGTTTTCACTAGGTAGGTCTGAATTGAATGGTTTTACACAATGAATCTTTTTAATTTTATGCCTTAAATCACAAAATGTGCATTTTTTTTACCATAGATATATAAAAGCATAATATACTATACATATACTGGTCAAACTTTGATAGAGTACTTCCAGATTGGATTTTCATGTAATTTTTTTTTTGCTCTTTCTAATAAGTAACAGAGTAATAGGGTATTATTTTTTTTTTACTCTCATTGTGATTGTGTTTTTGGGTGTGTGTGAGGGGTTCCAGAAGGAGTTGCTCGCTGCACCTATAAACTGTGGAATGCACTTTGACCAAAACAAAAATGGATGAGTTCAGTGACTTGTTCTGCAATCTTATGCATCTGAAGGTAAGGAATGCTTTCCTGTTGCACCATTTCTGGGATCACTTCGGTCAAGAGGAGACCATGTTAGTCAGTCATTAACCTGACTTGGTTCATGAGAAGTCGAGAACATCGAGCTGTGAATGTAGAAACTGAACAACTGTGTTTTTATCAACCTCGGTCGAAATTAAGGAGTGAAAGCAGACTCTATGTTAAGATTCAGAACGTTCTAATCGTTCAAATTAACCAAATGCTGGAACAAAATATTAAGGAGGACTTAGAAAAACTCTAGTTGGAGCAAAATATCAATGCAACTGTTGGAAAACAAATAGAGAGGAGAAGTGTTGAATCAGCACATTCCTAGTCTTAAATGATTTGGGTCAGTATTGGTTCAGGCCAAAAATCTGAAATCATAAAATATCAGAACCAATGAGAAGTGTCCGACTGTTCAATGGTCTTTATATGAACCTATTAGAGAAGACAACTCAGCCCCGGCCAGTATAGCAACATCCTGACCGAACACCTTATTATGATTCCTCAGCACAAAACAGTCCAGTGGACTTATGTTCTTCATCCCATATTAACCTCTGCAATAGTATTTATCCTGTTATTAGCCAATGCATTCCAAAGGCATACTGTTGTTATTGTTAAAGCTCTTAATTCGCACTGTAAATCTGAAACAGGCCAAACTATAAAGTTCACGAAAATGTTTCTCTGACTCACCTCCACCCTGAGATTAGCAAAAGGTTAACTTTGCGAAACAATCAAAAGGAAGCGGGAACAGTTACACAACAACCCTGCATGGGGAATTAAGTAGGTAATTTTTCTCCTTGTATGCTTGAGGTGCAGATTCTACCTGACCAATAAGCAGCCTGTAGAGGCAGCAGTGGGCAGGCCCTTGTCCCAGAAATCCGACTGTCTGGGGTCTGGGCTCCACAGCTGCGTCTGACATGTACACAGATGAAAATACCAGTAGGTGCTTCATCACACTTGAAGATCAGTGGGAGGAGAAAAAGGAAACCAGTGAAATGAAGGGAAGCTGGCGATACAAAGCATGACTGTTTTACAGCCACCACGCAGGGTATCATTACCACTTTCTCTACAGTACCATGAATGCATTTACTGTAAAAGCCAATGTTTTCTTTATGACTTTTAATCAAGCAAGGCCTTTTACTAATAACAGGAACTTCCTATTCTAATAGACTTTTCTACATGAAACCGTTCATTGGTGGTCTTTAAAATGCCAGGGCCTGTGTTTTGTCTGTAAGGACACTGTTCTGAGTGTGACTGAGAAATTATGTGCTTAATGTCTCCAGATGGAACAACTGTGTATTCAGGGAAACACTGGCTAGCTGAATGGATACAGCTGAGACAAGACACATGACACTATCAACAATATCAGCTGCGAGAAAACATGGTGTTCGGATCTTAGGAAAGCAGGAAGTAGGACTGGTTTTGAAATGTTATAGTTTCAAAAGTGCAAAAATCTTCCATCAGGCCATTCCAATTGTTCTCCTTTGTACAGTCCTTTCAAATAGATTCACGACAAAGAACTGGAGTGACCAAAGTTTTTTCTGGCTTTATGCTGCATAGGGTAACTCTGCACCCTGTTGCACATGTTGCTGAGCACTGCCAGTCAGTTACTAAAAAAAAAAAATGTATTTAAATTGTATACACAACTGCTCATGTGGGGGAAATTAAAGGCCCAAAACCCATTACTTTTAATATGCTAAGCTGTATGCTAACCAACCAATTGCAAGCTAGCTTATAGCTTATATTCATAGTTTATTGGCGTATCGAGCTAATGACAGCTTGTTTAGCTACCAAAGAAAAAAGGGCATAATATTTTGCGAGATAAGCACTTAAAAAGTTTATTGAGAGTTTATTTAAGATTTTATTTTGGTCTTTGTATCAAAATAATATTAAATGTCGCTGATTTCATTATTATGTGATTATGCAATCACACTTATTAAGACTGCAAGCTACTAGCTTTTTAAGCTAACTGCAGGCTCAGTACCGGGCAAATTTTTAATCCTAGCAGGCACAACTATACAGAAATTTTAAATATATCTACAAGAACTTGGAAACTCCTTGTTATAGCTGCTGTTTATTAATTTTAAGTGGATATATTAAAGTAAAAAAAAAAAATAACACAATAGAATAACACCTATTTTGTTATGATAACATGTTTTGTTGACTTAGCGACCACTGTCTTCCTATTTAAATAAAAGAAATAAGATAATGTTAAACTGTACTTTTCCTTTCTTCCATGTGGTACTCTGAAACTATAATTAATAAAGTTATAATTTTCAGAGAATATCATACAAGTCAATGCCTAGCTAGCTAGTAAGAAGAGAAGATTCAAAAAAAGAGTAAAATAAGATAAAAAAGCAGGAGAATCATCAGCGGAGATGAGAAGGAAAATTCCCAATAAAGTGACATCCTGCAGGGTGAGAGCATTAAAGCTCTATCAAAGGATTGTAGGTGATATGAATGTGAACACAGTATCAGACCATAGATGTGCCAGGCTAATCTAAGCCAGGAGGATTCCCAACCAAATGGGCTGGAAATCCCCTTTGCACCAGCTGCATCTAAAATTAATCTAAAAAAAAAGGGGGGTCTTTGTAGTTTTTCATATGAAGAAAGAGCAACTGCATCAGCCTTGATGCAAATTAGTGTGTATACTAAAAAAAACATCCACATCATGCCTTTGAGCAACATTCAGGTTTTCCACTTTAATTCCGTGAACTGGTCCTCAAAGATAAAGAGCTTATGACAGATTGTTTTTAGAACTGACTTTTTCCACACGGCTGCCTCTTTCTCTTACATAGTTCCACTATTAATCCTTCTGTTTTTAGTGTTGACTGACCGCCAATTGTCCAGTGTATCCAGTGGAGTATAAGAGAAAAGACACTTCTGTAAAAGTTGGTTTAAAAAAGCAAAATGTCGCTATATAGTTAGATATAAGCCTGGTTCTATAAGAAGGACTGTATCAGTCACGTTCCATGCTTCTGGTAAGCCTTTGGGTGCATCTATATTTACACAGCAATGACCTCTGCTCACAGAGAAGTAAGCATTGAGGGGGAGGAGCTGTTTAATTTCTCATCTCTACATGTCAACCTTCACATCAAGAGAAACTAACTACAAAAATCCTCACCGTTTTTCTCTCAGCCTTGAGCTCCTGCAGGTAGCGCGTAAGCTCGACGAAGATTTGGGAGGTCAAGTTCTCCGCTATGACCTCGTGCTGACCCGCGTAGTCGTTCAGCTCATTAAGGGTTGTGAAGAAGGCTCGACAGAAGGTGTACCTGGTGAGAAATAAAAAAGGATGTCAGAGGCAAAATGGTGGTCGAACACAGGAAAGTGGAGTAGGAATTTGGGTTTCATCAGAAAGACATTTCTGCTTTGAAAAAAAAAGGAACAGTTTGATATTAAAGGAAATGAGTTTAACTTTCTAGATGAGAACTCTACAGAGTAGTGAACTCAAGACTACAGGAAGAGTTTCCATGTCACAATTACGCTTTCACCATTCTACATATAGCTCAGGAAACGGATATATTATCTTTATCTTTTCTCTTCATTTTACTAAACAGTGTTAACCAGTCGAGTGCTTTCATATCTCACAAAGGTTTGAGCTAATATGTCATTCACAGAGCCTTGAAAAAGTATTCAAGTCTCTCATAGTTCTGGGGCGCAGAATGTTTGTGACAAAGTTGTAGAAAAAAATTGTGTTGGGGGGGGGGGAATTTTTAAGAGTCTGAGGAGTCTGTGGTTTGTAATATCTTTTGGATTGCTTTCAACTTTCCACACCTAGATATTGATTTTGCTCTTTCTTCTTTGAATTATATATACCTGGGTACAGAATGCTTGTGAACCCAAGTCTAAATCTTTCCACAGATTTAGACGTTTTGGCCATTCTAACATATTGATATACTTTCATCTAAACCCTTCAGTTGTACTATAGTGTCTAATAAGCTCTCTTTAGGGTTGCATTTAGCTTCATCTGTCTTCTATACACACGCCACCATGTTTCACAACGAGGACAGTGAGTTTATGTTGATGTGCAGTCATATTTTCCCACTAAGCGAATTGCTTTACATTTAGGTCAAAGAGTTCATATTTTGGCCTCATTTAACCAAGAACCCTCTTTCAAAGTATCCACGACATGCATTGAGTCGGCACCGAGGATGTCAATACTTCTCCGAGGTACAATGCTTTTTGTTCCACAATTCTTTGACTTACTTGCTCTCTTCTTCTTCCCTTGAGTTCTTCTTGGGTTGATATTTCTTTGAAAGATTTCTGCAAAGACAAACAGATCAGGCTTGTCAGAAGTTTCTCACTCTAGTGTGCAGGCACCATTCCCAACGTGTTTCCCCGACACCGCCCTTATGGACCTGCCAGAGCACCCAGCGGTTCACCATTAAATCCTTCTGAGTGCTCTCCACTCCTTCCTCCTCGTTTCGTTTTCTCTCTTTGCGTCATAAATCGTCGCCGCCAACAGGGTGGATGGAGAGCAAGTCACCAGAAAACTAGCGGTGTGCTTCTCTTAAGCAGCCACTGCCCCTGTCTTGACTGTGGCTGCATGTTTGTAAAATGAGATGGGAGCAAGGAGGACATACAAAATGAAATGTAGAGTAAGCCAGCTTGGGTACGGATTAAAGAAATATGGCACTGTGCCATCGTTGGTGAAACAAAGCTATCTGGATTAGTCTGTCGTCGCGGTGATGTCTCTCAGTACCCTTTTTTTAACCTCCACGCCATGTTGAAATCTAGGTTGCATCATATTATTGCTATCAGCAAAGCATAGAACTCTACTCTGTGCTCTGACGGATGAGGACGTAAAGCCAAAATAACCCCTCAGTTAGAACGCTGCTATCAAATACAAAATGGACAGATCTAAACAATGTAGCACCCTCTACATTCATCGACTTAAAAAAAATAGACAAAAGCTCCACATTTATCTTTGGGAAACATTCATTCAGGGAAGAAAAACTCCATTCATCAGTTTCCTATGCCTTCTAATTTTGTCAGTGTACTTAGGTAAGGCAAGGACTACACCCCTGACAGGTCATCACAGGGCTCCAGTTGTTGTACATGTAACTTCTAAAAGACCCAAAGATGTTTTCAGTTTGTTCTTACTTCAGTTTCAGGAAATCTCAAAGAAAACTCTGGCATCTACCAGGTTTTTATGAGAAATTTCCTGGTATTTCAAGGGCTACATGAGGCAATAAGCGCTAACAAGATTCCTAAGGGATTTAGATGAGAAGCAGGCCTACAGGATCAAAAATGTTCCATTATACATGGAGGTAAAATGCTTTTCCAGACTTTTATCTTTTCTTTTTACCAGCTCCTCCTTGTTTCTTATGTTAATTAGGGATGCACCAACTGATTTTTAAAAGCTTGACGTGCCCACACCAATTTTTTTTGTCTGAAAAAATATTGAATATAGAGACAAATTTGCTAAGTTGGCAACATTGCGGTGATTATTGTTAACTGGCGGTGTGCAGACATGACCTGGTGGGAGGGTTTGTCATCAGCCCTCTTGTCAGGGCAGACCGAAAGGGAACAGTGGCTTTTCAAACCTTTGTGGAGGTAGATAGGATGAGTGGATAAGATTGGTTTCACATAAGTATCGGCCAATCACCCAAAATTAAAGAAATCTGTGCAGTCTTAATAGTGATAGCACAGAAAAACAAAATGTCACAAATTATTATGGACAGTCTGAGCTACTAAAAACATTGCCAAAATGTTTCATTTAGTTAGAGTTTATGGAAACGATCATGGGGAATTTTGTAAAAACAACAACTATATCTAAACATTTTTTCCCCAGTGATAGAATATACTCAAATCTAAGAGGGCTTCGTGCAGATCAAATCAAAGTTTTTCAATCACACTCCTTCTAACTTTGCACAACTATATCCATAACCACAGCATGCAGAGACCTGATAACATTCATTGCTATCTCTGTATAGTAAGATTATTAGACCTTAATCAATGATGACATATAAAAACTTCTGCTTTAGTGTTCCCAAAAAGGACTCACATTTCTTACTTTAATAAAAGATTCATGTGCAGGGAACACTACATGTTGTGCAGAGCGCTCCGTTCAGCATCCCCCCACGCTTTGACTCCCAGGTGGTGTTTGGACTGTTGCTAGGCAGATTTATCTCTGTCTCTTGCACGTTCTGTCCTTCTCACCTCCTGTATCTAATTATAGCGCCAGTTCCTATTCGTCCGCGCATGTCATATTAACACATGAACTCATATGTGGGTTAAACTGTAGCTTTCCGCTGACATCTTTTACACATTCAACAATTCTCTGAAAATTAAAACTGTACTGTTCTTGATTTTTACATGTGTAATTTTTTCAAGGATGGCGCAGTATTACTTAAAAAAAATTATATACACTGTATGTATAAACATCGGCTTATTGTTTGACAATGTAAGCAATCACTCCTTTTATCACACTTGCACAGCAGTTCCTTTGTTGGCAGGACTTTATTCCTGCTTTATTATGGATTATGCCAGACTAGCATTTGGGGGAGGAGGAGGCGTAAATGCACTGATCTGCACAGACTAGACTGAAGTATTGTGCCCGTTTACACTGATGCAATGGAAGAGGATTAATCATGGATTAGAGGAGTATGTAGTTGGTATGGAAATGGCAGGGAGGGTGCAAAGTACAGTAGTAGAGCCTTCATTGATGGGATCCTATCAATGATTGGGATTGAAAAATCCCGTTTTTGCAAATATATTTTGCAAATATGTTTTACTTTGCAAAACATATTTACAAAGTAGTACAGACCTCACTTAATAGAACTGCTGATTGATATTCAGTGCATCAGAAATGTCCCAGCTCTGTTGGTCTTTTACATTATTGATCAGTCAAATGTTTCCTCAGTGTCTCTTTTGCTTTATTTTTTTTATGATTTTCTTCCTATTTTTCCTTTGCAACAAAACAAACACCACCAATTATTCAGTTTCTAGCTATTTGGCTGACTTAGTGTGTGAAAGCAACTGGAACTTTGCAGAAGTATGTCTAAATATTCATATAATACAAATATTATGTAGCTCATATGGAGATATGCCAGAATGTCAGCTGTGGAAACAAAGTTCACCTCTGAGTCAAGGAAAATCTGCCCAACGACACAGCGCAGAGACAAAAGAATAACATCAAAGACCCAACTCCATTAGTTTATTAGATCTAAGAGCCCTGTGTTTCTTTTGGTGCAAGTGTGGCCCGAGTGATTAAACAGGATCTCACGAGCTAAGTTGATTATAAGGGATGATTAGTTCTTAGGTATGACGAAGCGGCGCCAGAAGACAAGAGACAATGTGTTGAACGCACCTGGAAACTCTGTCTCAAGCTGTCCTCTGTCTCCATCCAAAATATTCCTGGTTTTAACCTCGTCCGATAGCGTGTGCTTATGCGAGAACGCGTTTAATAACAGACACGGTTAGGCAGTAGGCCTCGTTGTGTAAGCACGAAGGGGCGAAAACATCCGTTCCATCTGTGAAGCAAGTTTAATAAACCTACAATATTGAGATGAGCTCAACATGCTGCAGGCACATGCTGACTGATTGAATTATGTCCCATCTATGTTTGCTCAAACATGCAGCTGCTATCTGGAAGGCATAAATGTGTGGTTTTGCTGCAACACATAATGTTCCTTTTTTTGTTCATTTTTTCACAATACAGCCAACAATTGTGATTGCTATTAAGAATTTATTTCATAGGCCAACACAAAGTAGTAGGGATGCACAATTCTGCTTTTTTTTTTTTTCACTTCCGATACCAATGCAGATATCTGAGATTTAGTATCTACTGATTCAGTCCTATACAGAAAAACAGTGCTGAATTGACTTAAAACTAGGGCTATTGTACACGAATATTTTAGTAATTGAGTAAACTATCGATTTGACTATAAGGGGCCGTTTAGGACAAAAACTATGTTTTGTCTCTCACACACTACTAAAAACTCACACACACACAAAATATTCAAATTGCACATATATACTATTAAAATGTCACACACATATGCAATTTTTCTCACACGCATACATAAAAGATTAAGATTGCACATATAAACTAATAAAATATAGACTCACCTTTTGTATGTTGAGAGGGACTCAATGTTTGTATGTGAGAGTGAGGCGGGGCGTCATATGAAGATCAGATCGCGCATGCATTGATACGACAATGACGTCAGCCTCATTCTGGATATTGGAGCTCCATGGTGTAAACGGCGTTTAGCTCAAGGCTAATCCGATTTATTAACGCTAATTTCGGCCAGACGTTCTCTACCGCTCCCTCCTCAAGCGCTCGGAGGTTCGCTTACTCCAGCTCTAACCGGAGCTAACGCCGGAGCTAACGACTTACTCCGGCGTTAGCTCCAGCGTTAGCTCCGCTTCCTCCCCAAGCGCTCGGAGGTTCACTTATGGTTCTGACGGCGTTTATCTCAAGGTTGATCCGACTTATGAACGCTAATTTCGGCCAGCCGTTCTCTACTGCTCCTTCCTCCGAGGTTCACTTAGCCCTTACTCCGGCTATAACGCCAGTTCTAAGGCCGCTTACTCCAGCTCTAACGCCGGCTCTAACGCCGGTTCTAAGGCCGCTTACTCCAGCTTTAACGCCGGAATAAGTCCCAAGTGAACCGCCGAGCGCTTGAGGAGGGAGTGGTAGAGAACGGCTGGCCAAAATTCGCGTTCATAAATCGTATTAGCCTTGAGCTAAATGCCGCTTACACCGCTTGCAGTATCCAGAATGAAGCTGACGTCACTGTCCTATCAAAGCATGCGCGATCTGATCTCCAAATTATGCCCCGCCTCTTCCGTGACATCACTCTCACATACAAACATTGAGTTCCTCTCAACATACAAAAGGCGAGTCTATATTTTATTAGTTTATATGTGCAATCTTAGTCTTTCATGTATGCGTGTGAGAAAAATTGCATATGTGTGTGACATTTTAATAATTTATATGTGCAGTTTGAATATTTTGTGTGTGTGTGAGTTTTTAGTAGTGTGTGAGAGACAAAACATAGTTTTGTCCTAAATAGCTCCTCATATTTGACATCTGCATTCGTCACACAGAAACATCTACCAGCTCTGTGACGTCAGGATACTCTTTGGCACCCATTTGTTGCGACCGGGATGATATGAAATTTATTTTCCGGTATTTTCAGTAAAGCTACGCATCTAAAGCACAG